>BDUI01000106.1:379658-392812 GCA_002335545.1 Apodemus speciosus | reverse complement strand
AAAAAAAAAAAAAAAAAGAAAATAGAATCCCTGAAGAGTCCACAATGATCCAAAGAAAGAGGCATTCCACAGACCCAAGACAAACTTAAGACAAACAGATTTTGAAGAAATGCACTGGAGAGCTCCAGAGTAGACCCAGTCACAGACTTTCTGTCTCCCTGTGTGTTCTCTAAACTCTTGAAAAATGGCTTTGTACAATGACTCTACTTAATAAAGTCAAAATCCAAGAACCATTATTAACTCAATGCAGAAGAAACTCCAAAGAGGCTGAGAAGTTTTCAAGGTCATTTATTTTCTAAGAAATGTTGGCAGAGAGACAATAAAGAAATATAGCTTTAAGAAGCTACAGTGGCTAGCTAGAGGGCTGGAGAGATGGCGCAGCGGTTAAGAGCACTGATCAGAGGTCATGAGTTCAATTCCCAGCAACTACAAGGTGGCTCACAACCATCTGTAAAGGTAGATGCCCTCTCTGGTGTGTCTCAAGACAGTTACAGTGTACACACATACATAAAATAAATGAATCTTTAAAAACAAACAAAAGGAGGCTAGAGAGAGAAACAGCTTGGCAGTTAAGAGTGCGGCTGCTCTTTCAGAAGACCCAGGTTTGATTCCCAGGACCCACACGGTGGCTCACAGCAGAGGGTCTGATCTCCTCTTCTGACATCTGTGGGCACCAGGCACAATGTGGTACACAGACATACATGCAGACAAACACATAAGCATATAAAATTAAATTTAAAAGCAAAACGAAAACCCATAGACTTAAAGACTCCTTTTGACTGGGCATGGAGGGATTTGCCTTTAATCCCCACACTGGGAAGGCTGAAGCTGTCAGATTTCTGAGTTCCAGGACAGTCAGGGCTACACAGGGAAATGCTGTCTCAAACAAAACAACCCCCCGCCCCCTCAAAAAGAAAGACAGCCAGCAGACAGATTTCATCTTGGGCCAGTGAGATGGCTCAGTGGATGAAGGACCCTGCTGCAAGTGAGGCTGGAGAGTTCAGTCCTCGGGACCCCAATGGTAGGAGAAAACCAATACCCACAGGCTATCCTCTACCACCAGAACGTTCCATGGCACACGCATGCCCCAGACACACAACACACCTGAATGTAAAACAAAAACAAAAACAACATCTCTCYAGAGTGGCCCACACCTCTAATCACAGCACCAGGAAACCAGGCAGCTGATCTCTGAGCTTGAGGCCAAGGTGGTCTATATAATATAAAGTTCCAGGGCCAGGACTACACAGAGAGGCTCTACTTATAACAACAATAAATCTTTAGAAATAAATTAATGGGGGGGGGGAGGTTTGAAGAGATGGCTCAGTAGCAAGAGCAATTCGGCACTGCTCTTGCAGAGAACTTAAGTTTAGGAGTCTCCAAAGCAAGAGGCGCATAAACCACCCTCTTCTGGTCTCTGTGGGCACCTACATTCACGCTGACATGTTTCTTCACAGAAACACATTGTTCTCCAAGACTAATACATTTTTTCATCTACTACATACACATATGTGCATACATGCACACTACCACATGTATGGAGGTCAGAGAATAGTCTGACCATAGAGACCTGATGATCACCAGGCTGTTCCACTGATCCATCTTAACCCAAGGCTATTTCTGGTACTAGGTATGAGCAGACTCTCCAGATAGAAATAAGTCTTATACATCAGTGTGCCAACACTGACAGCTGAAGAGGTCACTCTGGCATTAGCTTGTCTATACACTTCAGTTATGTAAATAAAACCCTCGGCAGTAATGCTGTGGAAATTTCATGAACTAATTAATAACCTACATGCCACACAGTAATACAACTGCTATACTTCCCAAGAATAAATTATCATTAGTAAATTATTTCTTTTCATGGGAAAAAGTTGAAAAACCCAAAGGTTCAGACATAGCAGCTTTGAGCTAGGATAAAAGCATGAAATACCTCGGAGTCTGTCTGTTTGTTTTGTATTGTTTCCCTTTCTTTCTTGAGGTAGGTTTCACCATGTAGTCTAAGCTACCTTGGAAGCTGTACAGTATGCCTGCCTCAGCCTCTTGGTGCTGGAGTCATGTTGTGGATGACCCCGGGCTTGTATTTTGATGCTAATTCCACTCCTCAGAGGGGCTGCAGATGAGGAAGCCTTGTGAACCTTCTTCCCACCTTAACTTTTCAAATAAAGGCTTGAGCCAATGATTGGGCAGGAGGAAGTGGGAGGAGCAGAGTGTCTAGGGGAGGAGCAGGGGAGATCAATGGAGAGGAGAGGCAGCAGGGAGAGAAGCTGGGGGCCTAGAGAAACCTCAAGTTATATGGGATAACATAGATGGAAAGGGTAGTAGAATGGGAGGCTGCCCAGTCTAGGCTTGTGGCTTATTTTGTTGACTGTTGAGTTGAGCTTTCTTTTACCAGGGAATTGGGTTGGAAACAAAGTAGCAACAAAAGAGTCACAGGCATGTGCCATCACGCCTGGCTGTAATTCCTTCCTATGAGGCTTGATGGGTCGTCCTCACAGCTGCTCATGGATTCTCCACAGCAGCCTTACCTGTGGGTTGTGCCCCATAAGCACCTCCGACCTTAAGACTTCGAGCTGTCCTGTACATACCAGTGATAGTACAAAGTACAATTCAAAGCGTGACCCCAAAAGCAAGCACACCTTCTCTTGATGCTGGACCCCAATCTCTCTTCGCCTCTTGCCCTTGGAGGCTGTAGACACCTTGGCGGGCTCTTCTTCCTCTTCTACATCAGGGAGTATCACTTCTTCAAAGCCATCAAACTAAACAAGAGGTGGTGGCAGTGGGTAGACTCTGGGACCCAGCCCCTCCCCCAGGCAGCCCTCCCTGGACAACCCATACCTCATACTCTTTCTCTTCAGTCCAATTGATCTCTTCAAAGTCACCCATCCTGCTAGCTGCTGGGCGCAGATGATCAAAAAAGATGGAGAACTCATCCTGTAGGTGGTCATGGCCTCTGAGGAGCTGCCACATCTGTGTCTTGAGCTGAGGAGAGTTGTGAAGGCTAAGAAGACATCTGCAGAACATCCCTAGCCTGCACCAAACCAGGACCAATGAAGCCCACGCTCTACCTTCTACACAGAGTCTAGCTTTTTTTTTTTTTTTAAGTATTTTATTTTTAAATTAATTAATTAGTTTGGTGTGTGTGTGTGTGTGTGTGTGTGTGTGTGTGTGTACTTGGCACAGCACACCTGTGGAGGCCAAAGGACAACTAGGAGTCAGTTCTATCCTTCCACCATGTGGACCCCAGGGATCACACTCAGGGCTTCAGGCTTGGCAGTAAATGCTCACGTGCGTGCCTTGGAAAGTAACTAACAGAGATTCACTCGGGTCTCAGGGGTTAATGTAGGACCTCAGGCAGCTAACAAGTTCCCAGGGAAGCCGGCTCAGCAGCGCATGGATCCTATCTTTGGTTCCAGCTTTTCCCTGCGTGTTTGCCTGTGGCGGTGGGAGTAAGCTGGAGAGGGAGACTATTAGCCATAAGTGCAATTCCCAATGACAGCACTTTCCATGCCTGACTGACCGGTCCCCTGCATAAGCAAAATGAGGAGTCCAAACCCTTCAGCACCCACTTTTTTCAACCTTCTTCCCACAGCACTGATGGTCCTACTATGAGCTTGTGAGTGCCAGTCAGGCTCTGGATTCTCCCTGTGCTGCATACTATAGTCGCTAAGTCGAAATCACTCTTGTTTTCTCATCTCTTTGGTTTATGGCACTCCAGAGGGAAATGGCATGGAACCCACTAGGCAGACGCAGAAGTGACAGGTAGGAGGGAGGAAGGGCGTGGGTGCTGGAGGAGCCTCAGGAGGCTTGAGGGCCCAAGTCAGGTTCCCAGTACCACATTGTAGATCAAAACCATCAGCAACTCCAGTTCCAAGAAATACAATGCCCTCTTCTAACTTCTGCAGGCACCAGGCATTCATGTGATGCACAAATACATGCACATGAAACACTCACATACATAAAATAAATAAATCTAACGGGGAAGAACAAGCTGACAGGAAGCAGGACACGGAGCACCTCAGTGATGTCCTGAGGAAGGCAGTCTGCACAGCCCTGAAGAACCTTGATGATCTTCTGGTGGTGTGAGGGGTTCTCGGCAAAACATATTTCCAGCTGCCGAAGGAACTTGCGACTCTTCTCAAAAGCCTGTTGCTCCTCAAACTATTGGAGTGGAAGGAAGACAAGAAGAGTCACTGCACAGCTAGAGCCAGGCATGAAGGCTCTGAGAAGAGCTAAGAGCAATGGGCCACAGGCACTGCTTATGACAGGAATCTATTTAAAACCCCCAAAATGGAGATGTGACAGATTTAATAGATATGTATCTCTCCTTACTAGGTTGAGACAGAAGGATTCCAAGGTCAAGGTCAACATAAGCCACACATGAGAATTATCTCAAATAAAACAAACAAATAAGAGAAATACATATATGTAAGGCTCTTCATTATTTTATTTTATGGATTATAAAATAAGATATTCAAACTCCAGTGGATCATCAGAGTGCACAAATTATTTTTCCATATATGTTCATTTGATCCTCAGATCAATGCCAGAAGGAAGATGGACATTAAATTTATAGTTATGCCATCATCAAATGAGTGCCAATCTGTCAAAATGATGAGGTTACTCCTTTATTTCTGTTTGTTTCTACCTGTCAGAATGAGAAGACCAGCCTAGAACTACTATTGCATATTCATATTCATTCTCTCCCTCCCTCCCTCCTACTGTCTGTCTCCTCCTCCCTCTGCCTCCCAAGCACAGCGACAGCACTTAGGAGTCACTACCCATATGTGATTCCTCCCATTTCCACTCTTAGTCTTCAACTCTTTTCCTTTTTGCAGACAGGGTCTCGCTGTGGACCACAGAATCCAGAACCCTGAAAAAGCATCAATTCTAGGCTGGCCATGAATCAGCAGACATCGTTCTAGCTCAGCTTCCTGAATGCTGGGATTATAAGCATTTATAGACTCACACAGACACCACAGACACAGGCATGCACACACAAGACACCTCAGACACACACACACAGACACACATACACAGACAAACACACACAGACACAGGCGCGAACACACAGACAGACACACAGACACAGAAACACACATATACATACATATAGACAGACAGATACACACACACACACCATCTCCTTGCCCACTTAAAATCCTCTAGTCTTTTATCTTGCTCTAGTTTTCTGTGAAGAATTATCATCACAAAAGATAATGTACAGCATATTTGACTATTTTTATAATTTATATGTTACAGCAAGGCTGAAAGTTCTTTTGAGGGCAGAAAAATTAATATTTTTTAACTGCTATTCTTAGCATCAAGATTTGCCTGACATCAACAAATGCTTTGTATAAAGGAGATGATGCATGATGGCATACGCCTTTAATCCCAGCACTTGAGGCAGGAGGATCTCTGTGTAGCCTGATCTAAACAATGAGTTTCAGGCCAACAGAGGCTACCTAGAAAGTCCATGTTTTTAAAAATAAATTTTAAAATGTACTTTTCACCAGTGAAGAGGGCAGAGTGTGACTTATCAAGTTCTCCACTGGTACTGCAGATAAAACCCTGTAAACAAATGGGGAACCTGGAACTGTCTTGATTGACTGCATTCAAGCCCCTCTGCCTCTACCCGAGTCTGCTATAAAGTCTTTGCCAGTCAAAGAGGACTTACAAGTCCACACGACAGGGCTTGCTCAGGCAGCAGGAAAGCAGCAAAGTCCTTCAAGAGCTGAGGCCAGTCTTGGAGAAGGGTTTGTAAGCTTTTGAAGAGATCCACAGCGCTGTGCATTTGGGTACTTGACTCAAATTCATAGATGATCTGAAGGAAATCTTCATATTTGCCAGGGATGTGCTGGAGAGCTTCTCGTACCTACAAGGAATACTTGCGACAGTGAGCATCCTTTCTCTGGGCTGCAATCCTAATTAGCCAGGGCACAGAAGGCAGCCGGGCTCACAGGGCCCTAAGAGCTCTCTTCAGAGGCACGCCTTCGACCCAAGAAGTGACAACACACAGACAAGCAGCAAGGCACAACTCCTTTCTCAGATGCGCAACTGGACAACCTTTAAACCTTTAAAACTAGGGACTGCTTTGCACAGCTATAGGCTCTCCTTCCTGACATTAGCACTGCATCAACCAGGTAAGAGGCATGTGTATATGGATTCTAAGACATGTCATACCAAGGTACAGAATGCATGAACTTAGAACGTTAATAAAATAATAGCAGACAAGAAAGTCATGCCTACCCCTGGGAGGACCTCCCTTTGCTGAGTTAACTAAGGAGGAAGCTACACACTGCACCTAGAGACACGAGATCAAGGTCCGCTCCCCTGAGACCTGCTCTCCCAGCCTTGCACACCAGATGCATTTCTTTTCCTCAGTGCTAGGAAAGGTCCTGTATTGGCCCAATCTAGGGAGTCACAACCTGTCACTGAGGGAGGCAATATGGTCTTTCTCCCAATCTCTGGGTAAAATAGAGATGAGATGAGCGAGGGTTGGGGGCACCAATGACCAAGCCACATGTCTCCTGCCAGGCATTGGAGAACACTGTGGCAGACACAGACAAAGTCTATTGTGCACCTAGAGAAAAGACTTGGTTTTGGTTGTGCTGGTGCTGACCCAGCCTTGCCCGTGCTAGACAAGTACTCTGTTGCTAAGCTACCCCCTTAACCACGTTTAAAGCATCCTCCTCCAAAGTAGCAGCTGCAAATGCTCAGACTGGCAGGAATAGCAGCAGTTGCCTACCCTGGTGAGGTAAGCCTGTGCGAACGCCAGGTCCTTCTGCTCCCTGAGTGGGTCCCGGTCGAGAATGTCCTCATCATACAGCAGCAGCAGTTTGGAGGTGTCCTTGCTGGCCCGAGCCCGACTTCCCCGTTTGTTTCGAGCCCGATGACTGCTCCGTCCCTTTCCAGCAGCTTTGATGCTCTCTCCTTGGAGTAGTGAAAAAGATTCTTTCTCAATCCTCATAATCGTGCTATCCAGCACAAGTGCCACCCTGTGCACACCAACGAGTATCACGGCCCAGCTCAGGAAGAGTAGCTAAGCCAGCGGCAGAGCCAGCCTGTGTCCACGCCAGCCCCAGTGCGGCCCAGTGCACCACATGCCCTTCGACAGTCCCGGGGACACAGGGAGACGATGAGTTCTGCAGTTGAGAAAGGTGCCCAAGGCGGGAAGGGGGAGGAGGTGGCCTAACAGAAGAATACCGCCTGGGCTACGGTGTAGGACTCAAATGACAGAAGAGAAGCAGAGGAGGAAGATGAGAGCCCAACAGCTCTTAGCCTCTACACACAAAAGGCAAGAACCACAGATAAAACACAGGGCAACCTAGTGTTGGTGAGAATGTGTCTTTCTGCAAAGGGATGGCTCTAGTCTGGGGAGGGAAGAGAGGTCCAGGATACCAAGCCCACGTTGCACTCTGCCTCTGGGCAGTGCAGCCAAGGGCAGCTCACCATCCCGGGACCTGCTCACTTACCTGCTGGGGTGGTGCTGGTCTCTACCTCTGGAGCAGTCTGAGGTGAGGCCACGGCAGAAGGGGCTTTCTCAGCTGCATCCCCTACAGCTTCATCGGTCACTTCGTCATCCTTTGGCAAAGCTTCCATTCCTTCTGCCTCCTCTTCCTCTTCTTCTGGCTCAGAGTTCTCCTCCTGGGAGTTCTCTTCCTCAGACTCACCCTCCTGACTCATCCGCCTTTCAGACGCCAGCCAAGTCAGTTTCTCCATTGTTTCCTAAAAGCATCATATTGTTGAGCTTTTGGTCTGCTGCTATGTACTGTAATGATAAAATGTGTACCAGGTCTACCTATGAGGGATTTCTCATGTTTCCCAGCTTTTGTTGTGCGAACTTTGTTCCTTAATTTAAAAATATTGGTTAAATGAAAATGGCTGCAGCCAATGACTAGAGGGATTAGAGGCAGGCAGGTCTTCTAGTTACCTGGCTGTGCACGGCAGAAGAGCACRGGGGGAGAAAATGAGGATGAGGAGAGAGGAGACAGAGCATGAGTGGAGATGGACCGTGAGCACATGGCCAGGAGAAACTGCAAGTGTCTGGGGACACAGCTGGGGACAGAGCCAGGCCAGCAGCTGGAAAAGTAGATAGGGGTTATCCCAGTAAATGTCAAGGCCAAACACACCAACCAAAGTCTGGGTCTCATTCATTTGTAAGAAAATCAGGACAGGATTAAATTGGTTGTGCTACACGGGAGACTATTTGAGGGCTCCTAGCAGCTCCCAGAAGGCTGCAGTACCGGAGCAAGAGCCCGAGGCTCAGGGCCGGGGCGGGACGGGGCGGGCGACACTCAGAATGCCTGCAGCAGTGAGGGCAGCTCTGCTTTTCCTTCTCCTTCTCCTTCTCCTCCTCTTCCTCTTCTTTCTATTCCTTAGTTTCTTCTCTGCATGGCTGGGTATTGAATCGGGGCCTTGCACAGGTTAAGTACATGCTCTATGTTTGTTTGGTTTGGTTTGGTTTTTCAAGACAAGATTTCTTCGGCTGACCCGGAACTCACTCTGTAGACCAGGCTGGCCTCAAACTCAGAGATCTCCTGCCTCTGCCTCCCGAGTGCTGGGACTTGGTGTGTACCACCATGGCCTGACAGGTGCATGTTCTACTGTTTAGCTATTCGTCTAGTTCTTATGACTATTTAAAATTATTTTCAATTACTTTATTATTTTATGAGTCTACATCTTTCCTGCATGTAGATCTGTGTAGCACATGCCTGCAACAGGCATCAGACTGCCTACACCTGGAGTTTCCGTGGGCAGCCACGTGGGTGCCGTGACTCACACCTGCATCCGCTGGCAGCACTGCAAGGGGCCCTGGCTGAAGAGCCATCTCTCCAGCACTCACGGCTGTTCTTGTTATTTATGGCTGTGTGTGCACTGAGGAACACGAATGCCGTGGCACTCATGGGAGGGTCCAAGGAAAATCAATTCTTTCTACCATGTGGGTAACGGGTAACTTTCCCGTGGGCTCAGTGCCATGAAGGGGTTTTTTGTTTGCTTGTTTGTGTGGCATACAAAGCATGCTCAAGGCGGCCAGTGCGGTGACCCAACAGGTGCAGGCCCCTGCTGCTGAGTCTGACAACATAAACTCAACTCCTGGGACCCGCATGACGGAAGGAGAGAACCTCCTCCGACCTCTACATGCGTCATTGCATGGATGTACTATACAAATAAATGAATACTGTAAAAGGTTAAAAAAAATTAAGTGTGCTCAAGTAATTCAAATTAATACTTAAATGAGTTCAATTCAAAGAAAACACCCCCTATACACAGCACTTCACACAAAGTTCAAAATTATGTTCCATAGATACTCAAAAGTCAAGAAGTAGTTTATGACTATAATGTAATAAATTAAGCACTGTACCAAGTCCCCATACTACTCGGCACTGCTCTAGCCCTCACCTGGAGCTCTGGGACGGAAAGCACAGACTCCTCTGAAGCTGACGACAGTTCATCTTCTTCATCTTGGGTGAGGTCATCAAAGTCCTCCTCCTCTTCTTCCTCAGGCCCGTCCTTCTCCCCTCCAGCGTCCGGCCCTGCTAGGGTTGCCACAGACTGACCATCAGCATTGGCTGAGTCCTCAGGCTTCCCTGGAGGACTGCTAAGCGCCGTGCCCTGGTCCATGGAGGATGGAGTGCTTTTTGGCAATCCTTTGCTCGCATCCCTGCTTGTATGTCCCTCATCAGGAGCATCTTGGGACACAGAAGGGGATTTAGCAGCCTGAGTCTCTTCTCTCTGTAGGGCTGTCTGTCTGCTCAGCTCAGTAGCACTACTTGGCTTCTCCTGTGGGAAGTCCCTGTCTAATTCCATAGAGCATTCCTCTTTTACTTCCTCGCCAATGTCTTGCTTGGGGAAATTGCCAGAGATTTCCACCATACAATCCTCAGCTTCCATCTTGACCATATTTAATAAATCCTTCGATGGAGAGTTCAGAGACTCCTGGAGATTCTGAGGCAGTGGCTCCACAGCATGGCCACCATCTTCCGTCTTCACCACAGTCCAGCCGCGGGCACTCTTCTCAGAAGACCCCTCCTGGCTTTCTGTTTTCACAAGCGCCCAGCTGCAGGCACTCGATTCAGAGACTGCTTCCTGGCTTCCCGGGTCTGCTGAGGAATGCCATGGCCTGGGCTCCTCTTTGGAGAAGACAGTAGTACAGAGAGGAGTCAGGTCCTGGGGTTGTAACTTGGACTCGGGATTTTGAGGAGCATTTTTCCCTTCGGTAACATCCAAGTTCCCTTGGGCCTTATCTTCAGGAATAGATGTCACAGGAAGAGTCAGAGGATTGCTGGAAACAATTAGGGGGGAGATGGAGGAGGCCACAAGGGGCTGGTTTAATGAACAGGGGAAGGAAGTAGGGTTAACAAGGAGAGTGGTGATTGGAATGGTCTGGGGGCTGGGTGCCACGGCTGCAGGCACAGGCACAGGCTGGATCATGTTACAGCCACCGCCAAGGCTCACGACCTTCACTGTGGTGGCAGGAACTGTGAAGATGACGGGTGTCGGGTGGATGATGGGAGCAGGTTTCACACAGGGGGACGCCTTGGCTCCTTTTCTTCTCGTGGGTTTCCGCCTCACATATGGCTTTCGAAATTTAGAAGGGGCCAGAGAGGGCAGCATTAACTTGGGTGTGGAGGAAGAAGGCAGTGCTGTGTGGGTCTCAGACAGGGGGAAGCTGGTCCTGGCTTCAGAGCCACAAGGCACAGCAGGCAGGGCTGCAGGAGACTCAAAGCCGTCTTCTCCACGGACCCCCACGGAAGGGAACCCTGGAAGTGTCTGTAGGACAGCGGCTGGCTGGATGAGATGAGGAATCTGGACCACCGTGTTGCTTGGAGGCACTTCTGCCTGAGTTGGCCAGGTTGCCATTTTCCCAGGGTTGAACACAGGCTGAACAGAGGGGCTGGGCTGGATAAGGAGGGGCTTCTGGACCAATGGGCGCTTCTGTCGCCAAGCCTTTCTGGAGAAACGCTTGGACCCCGGCTTCAGTTTGAGTACCACACCCTTGGGAAGCAGCAGTGGGTACCGAGTTTCACCCCCCAGGACAGGGCTGGCTGGCTGTAAGTGCTGATCTGTGCTGGCCTCTGTGGCTGCAGACACACTTCCTCCATCTCTAGCACCTCCAGCTATGTTCCGCAGTTCATCCTGAATGGACTGTAGACTGGCCTACAGACAAGAACACTGTGCTCTAGCACACATCAGAAGTTAGGGGAAAGGTAAACTAGCTTTCTGATCCTAAGGACTACTGAAAGGAAGCCTCGACACATGGTTCCAAGGAGGGATTTTCTCTGCATCAATTTTCTAACACAACCACATTCCAATTCTATGAACTCTTCTTGAGTTTACTTCAGGAAATTATCATTTAACTCCTATAGGAGCTTTTAGTGACTTCTGCCTCACACAGATTTTGAAGGAGGGCCAGACCTTTAACCAGAATGGAAGCCGGTGTTCTTCCTTTTCAATAGGCGGCTTCCACTGATGTGGCTGGATCTCTTCACAGCACCTCACCAGAACTGGCAGCTGTTTGGTCTTCTTATAAAACTAAATGTGATAAACCAAAGTATAAGTCATATTCTTTCAGACTGGTAAATGGGGTGTCTAATGGTTTCATACACACACAAATGTATCAGAAGTTTATGTTGAATGTTTTTGCATTGCATTTCAAACAAAGTATCTCTAATTAATGAAGATTTTACAATTATTCAATATCTAAATGCAAATATCCATTCTGATTATCATTAAAACTCAAACCTATCTTTCTCAATGACCCCCCCCCCATACACACACACTGTAGGGAAACCTGGAAGTTTAGGTCAGAAAGAACAGGAAGTAAATGATCAAAATAATCTTATTAAATGTCTTCTCTTGCACACAGAGCGCAACCCTCATTTTACAAACAGAAACTACTTTTAAGCAAGTAAGAGTGTTAACTGGAAAAGACAGAAGAAAAGACACTATGAACCAAGCACCAGGGAATCCATCTGTAATCCCAGGGAAAGAGGAGGAGGAGAACGAGAGGAAGAGACAGATGTTAGTTTCATTTTAACAGTAAATGGGCTGGATGTGGTGGCACATCCCTTTAATCCCAGCACTTGGGAGGTAGAGATAAAAGATCTCCATGTGGTCAATACACTAGGCTGGGCTACACTGTAAGCTTCAGGACAGACAAAGGGACACAGAGAGACTCATCCTCAAATCAATCAGTGAATAAATAATCAAAGAACATACACCGACAGACACTGCCTCAAACAAACTAACTAGCTAGCTTACAAACAGAATAAATGGTGCAGCCAGTGGGCTTGAGCCTGGTACAAGGAGGAGCAGACTTCCTCAAGTTGTCCTCTGACCTCATGTGTGCGCTGTGCCGTGTGCATCCCTACCCATGTAAATAAGTGTGATTTTAAAAATATAGAAATAAGTCAATAAATCAGGAAGGCCAACAGATGCTTCAATAGCTTGCTGCTCTTATACTGGACCTGGGTTCAGTTCCAAACACCCACGCTGAGCAATGAACCCAGTGCCCTCTTCTGACCTCCACAGGCACTGCACATACAAGGTGCACAAATACTCAGGCACACGCAAACGCACACAGAAAATGTCAAATCGTTATGAACAATACATGTTTAAAAGAGTAAATGAGTAAGGAAGGGTGCTAGGGATGTGGCTGAGTGAGACATGAGTTTCTAACTCTGAAGGAGGGAGGCAGAGAGGCAGAGCGAGGAGGGGACAGACAGGAATCCATAAAAGTCAAACGGCAACAAGTCAGTTACAGCCTGTTGCGTCACACCACAGTGAGCAGCACCAACCGCTCTGAGTCTTGAGCTATTCAGTCTTTTCCTCTGTGATTTGTTTATCTGTGTGGAGCCCTAGGTGGTCTCAAACTCACGGCAACTCCAGCCTCAGTCTTCTGCCCGCCACGCCTGCTTTCCGTGACTCCTGAACTGTATGCTACATAACTTTGACATAAATAATGAACTCACAAAGCAGCTCTGGAACCTGGAGAAATGGCTCCGTGGTTAAGATCAGGTACGGCTCGTACAGAGGACCCCAGCTCAGTTCCCAGCACCCATGCACCCACGTCAGGTGGCTCACAACTACATACAACTCCAGCTTCAGGGGACCTGAGCCACCTGCACACATTTGCACACACCCTCACACAG
>BDUI01000106.1:348247-364164 GCA_002335545.1 Apodemus speciosus | reverse complement strand
GCTGTCCTGGAACTCACTCTGTAGACCAGGCTGGCCTCGAACTCAGAAATCCGCCTGCCTCTGCCTCCCAGAGTGCTGGGATTACAGGCGTGCGTGACCACGCCCAGCTTGATGTCACCATCTTAAGAGGACCACTTGGCATAAGTCCTGCTGAGCCCTCAGTTTATCACTGCCATCTCTTTTTGGAGGAAGGAAGCAACAAGTCTACAAAATATTTTGGATTGGTATTGATTTTTGCATGATGATAAAAATTATAAAGGTATACTTAGATTAACAAAGGCTAATTTAAGATTTATGGCTAACTACTTAGATCTTTGTTAATTTTTCACCATCAGGCTTTCTAGAAAATTTAGATAAATAACATGTGTTTAATAATAAGATATGTGGAACCGTGAAAGGTGGTCTGTGGCCTGGTTGAGCGAGGCTTACTCCAGAGACCCAGTAGAATATTCTACAAGGGACAGAACCATGAGCCATGCTCCCAGATACTCAGGGCCCTGACACCAACGCCATACTCCTGACTCCCCAACTCTATAATCTTGTGGCCATCAGTCACAGGTAGGGCCAGGCCCCTCGGGTTCTGGCTGGACTCCACCCCCACAGTCACCTGGCTACAGCCAGGTTTTCCCCACCCCACGGTTACCTGGCAACAGCCAGGTAACCCAACCCACTATAAAAGGTGATTCTTGCTTTTCTCTCTTGTCCTTACACACTTGTCCCCCAGTTCCCCCTGTTGAAAAATAAGATTTATGAATTTCTACCCAGGGTAACAGACCATCAGCCTGGCTTCTTTGTCTTTGCTCCCTTTATTAAATTTTAGCTATGAGGATAAACTAAGTCATACTAAAAAGCCCTGTGATAATGGTACACTACGACTGAGAATTTTATTTTGATACTAAAAAAAGTTTCAATTTAAAACTTGGGGTTTAAACTTGGTGTGGTTGTACAAACCTTTAGTCTTAGCACTTGGGAGGCAAACAGATCTCTGTGAGTTCAAGTCCAGCCTGGTATACAAAGTGAGTTTTAGGACAGTCAGGGATAAAACAGAGAGAAACTCTGTCTTGATAAAACAAAAAATAAACAAACAGAAATTACCCAGTACAATAACAAAGTTATTTTTAAAAGAAAAAAGGGGGTTGTTTTTTTATTTTTTTTATTTTTACTTTTTTGAGACAGGATTCTCTGTGTACCCCAAGCACTCATGGAACTCTCTCTGTAGGCCACGCTAACCTCGAACTCAGGAGTTCACCTGTTTCTGCCTCCCAAATGCTGGGATTAAAGGCCTGAGCTACCACCACTTATCTACTTTAGATGTATTTAATAAATATGGTCCTCAGCAGAGCAGTGGTGGTGCACACCTTTAATCCCAGCACTTGGGAGGCAGAGGCAGGTGGATTTCTGAGTTCVAGGCCAGCCTGGTCTACAGAGTGAGTTCCAGGACAGCCAGGGCTACACAGAGAAACCCTGTCTTGAAAAAACAAAATCAAAAAAAAAAAAAAAAAAAAAAAAAAAACCATTCTTGTAAGTTGCATGGAACTGATTTGAATGTTCCTCTCCCAGATAAAGTGGACTCCTGATAAGTACTGTTAACCAACAGCCTAAGTTTCCCATCTATTGCCTATTCTTAAGGGTAGGAGCTTTCTTTCTCCCCTGGTCTTGGAACTCCCCTCAGCCAACTACCAGAATCGTGGGCTAGGAAATTTCAAATGTACACCCTGGATAAAAGGGTGGACTCTCTGGGCTAAGATGCTGTGGAGCTGACACCTGGAGCTGGCCAAGCTGCCGGACAGATCACTAGAGAGAGAAGGTAAATAAGGAACTTAAGGGAAAGCAGGATGTTTGCTCAATCGTTGCCTAAGTGGCAAATTAGATGTTAATGATGAACAGTGAACACAGCACCCTGTAGACGTTACAGGGGAGGGTGGTTCCTGTGGCTGGCCTTGCGAAGCGCTACACACCTCTCCAGCACCACTTGCCTGGAGGAGCTGCTCTAAGGCCCAGCTATGCTTTTTCTCCTTTCCCAAACAGATACAGCTTTGTCTCTAGCTGCACTGCCCCAAAACAAGGAGACTGTTTTTGTTTGTTTGACAGCAACTTACCTCCAGAGCTCCCATCCTAAACAAGAAGCTAATTAAAGATTAACTATACTAAAAAAACAAAATCAAACCTTTTCAAAGTACATTAATCCCTTCACTCTGTCAGCCAGCATACCGTAAGGCTTGAGGGGTGTTGAAGCTAGGCCGAGACTCTGTTACACGCTCCTCTTCCTCTGGGCCATCGTCTTCCATATTAGAGAATCCCATTTCATCTTGGAACTGTGGGGGAAAAGAAAAGAGGAGGGTTTTTCTCAAGGGAACGGTCTCTATTTATAAGTATTTCTAGCAATGAGAAACATAAGTAAAAACTACAGAATTCAGGGACTTTAATAATGTTGCAACCCAAAAGAGAGCCTATGGGCTGGAGTTGGCTCAGGGGTTAAGAACACTTGCTGCTCTGGCAGAGGACCCAGGTTCAAATCCCATCCCCCAAATGGTAGCTCACAACCATCTGTAACTCCAGTCCAGAGAATCCAATGGCCTCTTCTGACCTTCAGAGGCACCAAGCATGTGGCATATTATATTCAGGTCAATCAAGAGAAGCTGAGAAATTGTTTTGAAACTGTTTTAGGGCTACACGAGAATTTGCAGCTGCACCGCCCTTGGTCTTAAGACAGTACTAGCAAACCTGGAGTTCTTAATTTTGATTATGCTGGCCATGGTCAGAGGGACTGAGATTAGTGTAGGTCATCTGCTGGTGCCCAAAGTTGTAGACCAGGAAGGAGAGGAGTCCGACCGAGACTGGACATGAAAGAAGCTGTGCTTACAAGTAAGTGCAGCGCTAGGATTTTGGCCGAGGTCATGGGAAATTCAACATCTGATCTGTGTGATTGCTCAGGAGCAAAATAATTGCCTAGGTCTAAAAAAACCTCAAGTGTTTCCAGTACCAATGTAGCAAATGCCAGCAGATACTCGACATCCTCAAGGGCATCTTCAGATTAACTGGAAACCTACACATATAGCAGATTTGAGGCAATTAAGGGCATCAGTGGTAGCATATGGAATGCTTTTAGCCTATGTGAGACAGGTAATAAACAACTGGGCTATGCAGACTAGAATTAGACCACAAGACTGGAAGGACTTAATGACAGCTATATTAGAAGCTGGTCGTCAATTAAAATGGCTTACATGSTGGAGAGAGGAATCGGTGGCCATTGAACAACATAATTAGGCTAAAAAATAAATAAATAACAAAGGATTCTTTGTTAGGTGAGGTTCTACTTGGTGCCTGGCATAAGCAGATGCAACTTGACGATGCTACTACAGCACAATGTCATTTAGTGGCTTTAAGGGCTTGGAGCGGAGTTGAAGAAGCAAGAAAAAGGACCCCATCTTTGACTAAAATTACCCAATGTCCTGGTGAGGTTTTCATTGGCTTTTACATAGATTAACTTCAGCAGTGCAAAGAGCAATAGCAGACTCAAGTGTAAGAAAGGCGCTATTTGGGTCTCTGGCTGTTGAAAATGCAAATAAGGAATGCCAAAAAGCAATAAGACCATCAAAGCCTGAAGTTATTTCCCTAGAAGAATGGATTAAAAACTACCGCTGATAATCTGCTGCATATGATGCAACTTCAATTGGACAAACATTAGCTAAGGGTTTTAACTCTCATAAAACACGATGCTTTAACTGTGGGAAGGTTGGATATTTAGGGAAAAAAAAATGAAAGTAGACATTTGCTACCTAAAGGAACTGCCTCATTTCAAAACAAACAAAATATACCACCAAAAATGTGTATTAAAGATGAAAAAGGCTGATATTGGGCTAATGAACGTCAATCTATAAGAGATCTCAAGGCAATTTTTTACCATTAGGAAACTAGACAAGGGGACTATCTCAGGACCCAAGAACACAAGCCAACAATGTCCTGTCAGCAGTGGAAAAGTTCACCAGCAAGGCAATCAGGAATGTACACTCGTTTTGAAGATTCAATGCATGCTACTTCAGGTAGTGCTGCTCTTAACTTGGCACTGGGAAATATCTTTCACTATCTCCACAACTTCCTTGTTATAAAATAGCCACTAGTGTGTATAGAGTCCTATTCCTACACAAAGAGTAGGGATAATTGTTGGAAGTAGTGGTTTCACGACTTAAGAGTTTATTGTATTACCAGGATTAATAGCTTAAGATTATCAAGAGGAAATTAAGATCAAGGCTCATGTTAAGAAAACCATACAATTAGAGCCAGTTAATTGCTCAATTACTACTACTCCCATATCATAATGGTAAAGTAGCTCCAATGATTTGAATAGTGCCCGGGGAGTGGCACTATTATAAGTTGTGGCCTTGCTGGAGGAAGTGTGTCATGTGGGCACCCGCCCCGCCCCAGTGGATACTAAGGCAGGTGTATCTATAATTTCTGAAGAATCTTAGAATCAAAATTGGCCTTTGCGAGAAGTCTCCTCTACTTTGTAGGTATTGGAACGGTATCGTATGTGAACCCGTGTTAACTGGATTAAATGTATACGTGCAGAAGGTCAAGTAGGAAAATTAAAACCGTATGTGGCTGACATAGCCATAACCCTATGGGGAAGGGATTTGTTACAATTGGGGAACTCGAATTATTATTCCTTCAATTTCAGAAACAGCTCATAAGATTTATTTAAAATGGGTTATATACCTAGAAAAGGTATTGAAAAAAATTATCAAGGAAGATCACAGCCTATTCAGGTTGTTCATCAGAAGGGGAAAGAAGGAATTAGCTTTCCAAAATTAGACTAGAGGCCACTGTTCATAATATACAAACAGCCCTGCCTTTAAAATGGCTAGGTGGACATGAATAGATCAATGGCCCTTAACAAAAGAAAAATAACCGGCACTTGAGCAACCAGTACAGAAACAACGGGATGCTAAACATATTAAGGAGTCTAGTAGTCCTTGGTATTTGTAATAAAAAAGGAATGAGGAAATGGAGAATTTTAACAGATTTAAGAGTGGTAAATAAAGTAACGCAGCCTGTGGGTTCTTTGCAGACTAGAATTAATTTACTTTCTATACTACCTAGAAATTAGCCTACGATAGTTACTGATTAAAAGATTGTGGTTTTTTTTTGTTGTTGTTGTTGTTTTACTATTGCCTTGCAAAATAAGACTGGGAAAAATTTACTTTTATTGTGACCACGTATAATAATGCTCAACATGTCTAATAAATTACACATTTATTAGAAACAATAAAGAGAAGATATCAGTGGAATGTTCTTCCTCGGGGAATGTTAAATAGTCCAATGTATGTCAATATTTTGCGCAACAATGGCTATCAATAATTTGTAACCTGTTTCCTCAGTTCCATTATTTACCATTACATAGATGATACTTTATTGGCTGATTCTGATACAGATACCTTAGAAAAAATGTTTAATGAAACACAAAAATAGTTTACCTTACTGGGGACTACAGATTGCACCTGAAAAAAAATACAGAAAGGAAATTCTATAAATCATTCAAGATTTAAATTGAGTCAACAAAAAAATTCAACCTTAATAGGTTCAGATTATAAGAGATAAATTAAGGTCACTTAATGATTTTCAAAAATTATTGGGAGATATTAACTGGTTATACCTTACTACTGGATTAATTACTAAAAGAGTTAAGTAGTAATTTGTTTCAAACCTGCAGTGTGATTCAAATTTAAACAGTTCATGAAAATTAACGGCTGAAGCAGAAAAGGAATTGGCCCAAATAGAACAGAGATTATAAGATGCCAATGTGGACAGATTAGATCCTAAACTTGACTATATTTTAGTTATTTTACTATCTAATCATTCTGGAATAATTTGGCAAAGAGAAAATAATGTCTTAGACTTTTTAACCACATTTTTTAAGACTAAAAAATTAAAAACCTATATAGAAAAAGTTTCTGAACTAATTACTAAAGACAGAATAAGACTTTGTCAGTCAACAGAATTTGATCCCACAGAGATTATAGTCTCATATACAAAGGCCCAAATTACAAAATTATGGATGAATGATGACATCTGGAAGAGAGCTTGCAGTAATTACTTGGGAGAAATTAACCATAAATACACCAAAAAAAAAAAACAAAACAAAAAAAAACAAAAACAAAAAAAACTTCAATTCTTTAAAAGAACAGAATGAATTCTCTGTGAATATTTAAAAACAAACAAACAAAAAACACTGATCTTTAAAGCTTTGACACTTTTACAATGATGCAAATAAATTCCTGTCAGGTTATGAATCAAGAAACCTAAGTAAAGTAGTTCAAAGTCCCTATTCTTCTGTTCATAAATCTTGGATTTTTCTAAAGCTCTGAATATAATTAGATTCTCAATATACAGAAGTTGTTTTACATACAGAAACTGATGAACTTGTACCTGATAACTCAGAATTAACCTTATTAGTTATGCAACTACCATAGGCGTTTAGAGACAGAAAGTTCCATTGTATATAACTCCTATTTTTTCTCATACTGGAGTGCTAGGACCACTTACACAATTGAAATAATCAACAATAAGAAATATTTTAGAAGCGTCAAATTTTCAATGAAACACATCACATCAATAGTAAAGGTCTGAAGAAGAGGTTCTCAGTGACAGGGCAGCAAGCTAAGACATCATTAAAACTTGTCCCAGGGCCGGGCAGTGGTGGCGCATGCCTGTAATCCCAGCACTTGGGAGGCAGAGGCAGGCGGATTTCTGAGTTCGAGGCCAGCCTGGTCTACAGAGTGAGTTCCAGGACAGCCAGGACTACACAGAGAAACCCTGTCTCGAAAAACCAAAAAAAAAAAAAAAAAAAAAAAAAACCTTGTCCCAATTATCCCTTGTATAATCAAATTTCTTTACCTGCAGTTAGTAATCCTAAAGGCAAACAAAGAAATGAAATTTGGCAAATGGATGTATTTCATTTAACAGAATTTGGAAGGCTAAAATACATACATTATACTATTGATACTTCTTCATGGTTTCAATGGGTAACTGCCTTAAGGTCTGTAACGGCAGATTTTGTAATTACACATTTATTAGAAACAATGGCTATTATGATTATGGGGGATCCTATCACAAATTAAAACTGATAACCCATGTGCTTATATTTCTAATAAAATGAAACAATTTTTTTACATGATACTACATAAAAGCATACTATAGGTATTCCTTATAACTCTGTAAGATGAGCAATTGTGGAAAGATCTAATCATACAGTAAAGGAAATGCTTTTAAAACAAAAATGGGAAACGATAAGAACCCCCAAAGATAGACTGAACAACGCCTTGTTAACTTTAAACAACAGCAACTGAAAGGCAGTGGATAACAGGAAAAACTGCCTTACGGAAACGGGCAGCCTTGGGAGGTGGGAGTGGGAGGTGGGAGGTGGGAGGGGGAGACCCTCCAGAATGCACCAGAGACCTGGGAGGTGAAAGACTCTCAGGACTCAAAGGGAGGGGCCTTAGATGAAATGTCCTACAGTGGGGAGAGGGAACTTGTAGAGCCCCCTCCAACAGATAGACAGGGATGGGGTTGTGTTCCCACAGTCAAACTCTGACCCATAAGTGTTCCTGTATGAAAGAACTGCAGGGATGGAAATGGAGAGGAGCCTGAGGAAAAAAAGGTCCAGCGACAGGCCCGAAGTGGGATCCAGCTCAAGGGGAGGCCCCAAGGCCTGACACTATTCCTGAGGCTATGGAGTGCTCACAAAAAGGGACCATCATGACTGCACTTTGAAAGACCCAACAAGCAGCTGAGTCATATGACGATAGTTGCATCCAACCAATGGACAGAAGCTGCTGAGCCCTGTGGCTGAATTAGGGGAAAGCTGAAAGACGCCGAGGAGGAGAGCAACCCTGTAGGAGGACCAGCAAGTCTCAATTAACCTGGACTCCTGAGATCTCTCAGATCCTGGCACACCAACCAGGCAGCGTACACCAGCTGATATGAGGCCCCCAACACACATACAGCAGAGGACTTCAGGGTCTGGGTTCAGTTAGAAAAGATGCACATAACCCTCAAGAGACTGGAGGCCCAGGGAGTTTAGAGGTCTGGTGTGGTGGGGGGTGGAGGGGGACATCCTTGCGGAGACAGGGGGGCAGGGAGGAGATATGGGATGAGGAACAGTCAGAGGGTGGATTGGGAAGGGAATAAAATGGAGTGTAAAAAAAAAAAAAGATAAAATTTAAAAAAACAAACAAGGATGTCTTAACATTAGAATGGAAAGCAAGGAAGGGGGCTAGAGAGATGGCTCAGTGGTTAAGAGCACCAACTGCTCTTCCAGAGGTCCTGAGTTCAATTCCCAGCAACCACATGCTGGCTCACAACCATCTGTAATGGGATCTGATGCCCTCTTCTGATGTGTCTGAGGACAGCGACAGTGTACTCATATACATGAAATAAATAAATAAATAAATCTTTAAAAAAAAAAAAAAAAAAAGGAAAGCAGGGAAGGTATTATGATGGGGTTGAGGATATGCCTTTGTTTCTATAAAAGGAAAAAAAACCGTGGATTCCATCAAAACTAATTAAAATTGAACATGAGCAGAAGAGGAAGGCTTAGCTGCTGATGTGGATAGCATGGCTTTAAGAAGGAAAAGACAAAGATTTTCAAGAAGACGGCTGATCCTCTTCCATGGGGACAGCTTCGGAAACTGGCTGGTGAAGGGGAGACAATAGGTGACTGTCTGGGAAGTCTTGGACACTACAACCTGTTTCTTGCCATGCTGTCTGTGGCAATCGCACAGTGACAGTGACAAATCATACTTATTGGGCTTATATTTCTAATCCACCAATTAACATAGGAGTGATTTGGGGAGACACAGGTATTCCTGTGGTATACAAGGAATCTTCTTGGCTACCTGGTCTTTATGACCATCATGGACCTGCTCAACCTGCAGAGGAGGGTAAAGAAATTATAAACTATACTGTGGAAATTAAAGGAATTCCTACTTGTATGGGTAATGGAAATTACTGTTTATATATAACTTCTCAAATTTGGTTATCTAGAATTGATCATAGTACTAAGCAGAATTCTTATAGAAAAGTTCCTATTCTTCATGCATTTGGATTTGAGAGACCAAAGATTAATACTACTGTTTCCATAAATCTACCAGTTTGCAAATTACAGATTACTAATAAAGAAGCTGATTGGATACATTAACAGCAACGTATAGGTAGGAATCCTCAGGTGCTAGTTAAAAATCACCCAAGGAGAAGTCATTGCTTGGAGCCCATATGGGTCCCCTTAAGGTCTCTACTCTCACTCAGAACTGAAATGGCAATTGTCCAATTCAAGGAAAAATGTGGAGTAGTTGCCTCTGCCTCTAGAGACTCTATTGAGTGGCATGGAGATGGGCCGTTGGGCCCTCTGTTACAATTTGGTACTTCTATTCAGGCTAACCTGCAGTAATTGGCAAGTGCTTTTCAGCACTTGAAGGAGAGAACGAAAGTTAAACTTTAATAATGACAGATTTCATTTGTCCTTTAATTTAGATCAAAGTCACACCTGTATGGCTTGTTACACCATTACCTTATCTGTTACCCTAAGGACCTGTGCAATGACACCCTAATAATTATAGCATCACTGTACACRCTGTGCCTTCATACTTATGTCAATGCCAGTATGTCTTTAGATGTTACTTTTCAAAGTAGATCCCAATGAATGAGACCATGTCAAGATTCACCTGTGGTGATGCTTACTACAGACCCTTGCTGAAAGAATACTGGAAAGAACTCAACAGATGGTAAGACTGACAACCGCTGAGGTCCTAAGAATCATCAACAGATGGTAAGACTGACAACCGCTGAGGTCCTAAGAATCATCGACAGATGGTGAGACTGATAACCACTGAGGTCCTGAGAATCATCACATTAATTGATATTGCTACCACATCTGGAGTTGCTCTTCATAAATAAGTTCATACTGCTGGATTTGTTAATGACTGGAATATGCATTCTCATGAAGTTTGGATCAACAGAGTAAGAAAGAAAAATGGTTGATATAATAGTCAAATCGGGAGAAGCTGCAATACTCATTGGAGATCAATCAGAATTACTGAGAGAACAAATGAAATGTGATTGGAATGTTGTCACTTCTTATTGCATTAAACCTTTTAAGATTCAAGGACAGCAAATATGATTGGGAAAAAAATAAGATGCATTTATTAGGTCATCCTAACTCTTCTCAAATGATTTATGATTTGCAGCAAGAAATTATAGAATCACTTCTATGAATCATTTTGATATGTTTCTTGCTTTTATAATTCTTGTGATGACCTTATTGGCTTTGAAATGTATGCTGATTTATTTGGATAAAACTGTCATACAACTAGATAGACAAAAGATCATATTTCCTGTACAACTCCACAGTCTTCAACGGAATTGTTACCCCTCACCACTGAAACAGAAAGGGGAGGATGTAGCGATGCAGACAGCGGCGAAGCCTTTGTGTCTGGCTCTGAGTGAAAGGATTCAACAAAGCCTTTACTATGTTCAGGTCAGGAAGAAGCTGAGAAATCGTTTTTGAGACTGTTTAAACCTTGAAGAAATGTTCTCTCTCTAGAAAATCTGCATTTAGTGCTAAATGAGAATTGGCAGCTGCACTGCCCTTCGTCCTAAGATAAAGTATTCCTGGCAAACCTGGAGTTCTTACCTCTGATTATCTCTGGCTAGCCATGGTCAAAAGGGACTGACGTTTGTGTGGGCTGTCTGCTCTCATAGGCAGCAGGGGCAAGATAACTTTAGTATCTGGAATCTTTCCTAGTCCCAATTAACCTTGTATGATGTTTGACTAAAGGAACCGGGGTGAGCTACCTGGCTGTCAGTCTTTTCCAAGAAGGCTAAACCACTCTGCTCCTTCGAGAAATGAAGGTTTAGCATCTCAGTGAGCTTCTCTCTCTGCTGAGGCACCTACAACCCGACATCTGAACTTAGGTCCTCTGGAAAAGCAGCAGGTGCCCTCAAATGCTGAGCCATCTCTCTAGTTTCGGCACACAACCAAAAAAATCTTCAAAGAGACAGATTTACCTGCCACACCCCTTTAGAACCACCCAGTCCAATCTCTCTTAGGAGAGTAAACTTTCCTGGGCTAAACATCTGAAAAATTACTAAAATCAAGAGACAATTTTATGAAAAAAGTCTGTGATCAATGTCCTACTCATAGTCTGCAAAGACAGCCCGCAGAAAGCACATGTAGATGACCAAGAGTCCACTACTTGGAATTTTCTGGCCACTCTACTCCTAGGTGGCCCTGACACAGGCAGATCATTCTGCTGGAAAGACAATTTTGAAGAGCTAAGGACGGAGCTTAGTACAGAATCCCACTAACCTACTGACTCAAAAATCCTTACTCACAGTCTCAAACAGCTCTTCCATCAGCCCATTCACTTCTTTTTCTGTAAAGAAGAAGAAAGGAGTTGGTTAGCAGGACTTAGTCCATTGTGTAGTAAGAGAGAACCCGGAAGAGACAAAAAATGCTGTTTAACAAGGCATCTGAGTGCCAGGCAGTGGTGGCACACGCCTTTAATCTTAGCACTTGGGAGGCAGAGGCAGGCGGATTTCTGAGTTCGAGGCTAGCCTGGTCTACAGAGTGAGTTCAGGACAGCCAGGACTACACAGAGAAACCCTGTCTTGAAACAAACAAACAAACAACAACAACAACAACAAAAAAACAGAAAAAAAAAAACCCCAAAAACAAGGCATCTGAGCAAGGCTCCTCCATGCAGCAACTCAAAACAGTTAGGAAACATCAGCCATTTACAGTCCTGAGCAATCGAGATGCCTGAGACACATGAGAGAACAAGGCAGGAGTCTTATTTCCATCACGTTTAAATTAAATTTTCACTGACTTTATAATAAAAATGGAACTATAATCCCAGCTCTCAGGAGGTTGATGTAAAACAGTTGTTCATAATTCAGAACCATACTGGGCTCTGCAGCTACTGGCTACATAATGAGAGTCTATCTCAAAACCAAACGAGATGAGCAGACATACACACGGAAAGCTATCTGATAAAGCAAGCTGACCTTGCCTGGCTCTCCAGGTGGCAATCTCTTCTGCTTGCAACGGCCTTCCCTGTCCTGTCCCGTTCACTACAAAAGTCTTAATCTTGCTTCAGTGGCTAAAACATCTCATATTAAGTACTTTCCTAAGCCTTCCAGAGGACAACCTCTTTCAACAGACTGGGAATCTCTAAGCAACCCATCTCGCACCTATGGCTTTCTAGGCCCTTACTAAGCTCATTGCCTTCAAGTCAGGCGACATATCTACATTCATTTTGGCATCCAAAGAATAATACAACCCTTGCCAAGTAAAAAAAGGCCAAACATAGGGCCATAAGGTGCACAAGCAAATAACAGCTTTCTGCGCATACACCTAAATTTAAACAACTACATAAATGAACAAGGAGACCTAATTGTCTTAATTTGAATTAGTCATAAACGTCTAAAACATCTACATACTACACAAAGACAAATGGAAAAGGCAGTAACAGACAAACGTACTAGTGATTCTCACTGCCCGGTCAGTACGGAAATCCTCTGTGTCTGGTTCATCAAGATCTTCCAGGAAGTTATATTCTGGATCATCATCATCATCTGCTTCATCTAGAGGGAAAATGTTTTAGATGATTATTTCCAACTCTTGACTTTTTTTCACAGATGGATCACATCGGGCTGGAATGAAAGGAATGAAGCTTATCCGGTCTGGGTGGGGTCTGGGTGGGGTCTGGGTGGGCTCACAGGATCTGCAGTTGGCGTGAGAGCCTGGGAGAAATAGCCTCCCTTCAGTGTGCAGCTCTCTTATTGGAGGTAACAAGAGCCATATAAACCTTGGAGTTTTTAGAGTGGGTTGTATTGGCTGGGCCTGGGATGCTGGGAATGCTCCATTACATAAGGAGCAATTTCAGGTGCTTGATGGACATGTCCTGACAGGCAAAGAGGATGTTAAACCTGTAATTTGGCCACTAGACTATGTGACTACCTCAAGGTGGGGGTCACAAGCATATGTGCAGCAGGTCATGCAGCCCCTAAACAGGGAAAGATTGATCCTTACTCCTGCCGGTCTTAAGATGAGATTTCTGGGGTTTGGACACATTTGGACCTCACTTTTACTCCAGGCCCGATGGCTCAATTGCCCCAAACTCAGACTTTTCCTCCCAAGACAGGACAAGTCTCTCTGTGTCTCTGTCACCCGGCCCCCGTGTGTGTGTGTGTGTGTGTGTGTGTGTGTGTGTGTGTGTGTGTGTGTGTGTGTTTCTCTCTTTCTCCCTTGGTTTTTTGAGATAGGATTTCACTGAGTAGCCCTAGATCAACAAGGGCTTACTATGTAGACCAGTGACCAAGCCAGCTTAGTCAGTCGACAGGTTCTCTAGCACAGGAATAAGGATTAAAAAGAAAAAGACAATTAGACAACATTATAGCGTGACCCCAGCCAGTTCTGAGGCTGGGGCAGGTGTATTTTTTCCCAATCCGCTTTTATACCATTTTAATTACACGCAAGCAATAAGGACAAACAGTACAATAAACACAAACAGCCAAAGAACAAGCAAGGCAATAAGCAAAGACCCGAGATCATGGTTGCTAAGGGCTTATCAGGATGACCAAAATATCAGAGCCCACTTCCTTGTCCAAGCCCAAAATCACATTCTTGCCTGAAGCCTACTTCTTTTATTCCACCCTAAAATTAGCCTGAACTTACTTCCCCGTTCTAGCCTAACATCAGATTCCTGCCTGAGCTTACTTCCTTGTCACGACCTAATGTCAGATTCCTGCCAAGCAGCCCCCAAGGCTCTCCACAGAACAGGCTGCTCTTCTTCCTAAATTCAGGGATTATGCTCATGCACAACTGTACCACCATGCCCAGACCCCAACTCTGAACATTTGCATGTAGAAAAAAACTATAGAAACTTTCAACAAAGCATATCTAATCCTTTTTCTATGCTACTGCACTTATTCATGTTGAAGTGTGCCCAGAAGCATCGTGGCCTCATATTTAAATGTTTGGTTCAACAGATGGTGCAACAAGATTAGGAACTGTGGCCTCCTTGGAGGAAGGGTGTCACTGGGGAGTGGAGGGCATTGGGCTTTAAGGTTTCAAAACCTCACCCCAGGCCCATTCTCTCCCTCCTTCCCTCTAACTTTCAGATAAGATATAAACTCTCAGCTACAGCCCCCGTGCCAAGCCTGCCTGACTACCACAACGCTCTGACTCTCACCGACTCAGTCTACAGCTGTAAACAAGGGCGCAGTTGAATGCTTCCTGGCATCTCTTTACAGCAATATAACAGAAATGAAGGCAGCCTGCATGTGGGGCTCAGAGAACAACTTGGAGATGATTCTCTTGTACTCCACTGGACCATCTCACTGACCTGTCTTTCTTTCTGTTCTTTGAGACAAGGTCACAATGAGTTACCTCAGCCGGCCTGGTTACTGTGAAGCCCTGGGAGGCTCAAGGTTAGGACTCTCCCCCTCAGCCTCCCTTCCAGCACGCAGACGGCAGACACGTGCCAGGACCACCTCACCTTTCCTGCTTTATAGGTCACCTTTCCCCACACTTCATGTGCATCGCTTTCCGCAGCCGACGTGTGGCACCTCCTCTGTCCTCTGAGCCTGGCTCCCTTCTCCCCTCCCAACAGCACTCAATCRCAGCAGCAGCAGGACACGGATGCCCATCCGGATGACTCGTGTTAGGAGTCACATTTGTGCAGTGTATCTCACAAAAAATAACGCTTTTCTAATTTCTTTTCAAATTTTATTTATTGTGTGTGTACAGGCATGTGTGAGGGTGCCAACATGGCATGGCACACACGGGAAGACAGTGGGCAACCTGTGCAAGGATAGTCTGGAGATGGCACTCGGTGTCAGGATTACAAGTCCCTTTACTCCCTGAGCCCTCTCCTGGCCCCAAAGCAACGTTTTATGGAAAGGCTATCTGCAATGATATATCGAGAGGAGGAATGAGACACTTCCCAGACATTAGGGCAGGATGCTATGTTAGGTCTGCAAAGCAGCTCCAAAATGGCAGCACTGATGGTAATAGTTTGGATCAAACCTGAGCTCAGTGTTGCTAGGAAACAGAAAGCTGAAGCATTTCTCAGAAGCCCATGATCAGCACTGAGCACTCTGACAGGTCTGCCAGCACCTCCTGTCTGCCCCAGGCTGTTCTAGAGGCCGAGCTGTGCCCCTCCCCCGCCCCCATATACTCCTATACAATCTAATAAGCTACTGCAGCTGGGCACTGTGCTCCACTATCCTAAAGGCATCCCAGCAGGTTGTTTTGTCTTTTTTTCCCCCAATTAAAACTGTTCTTTCCACAGAGAGTGGCCATGTTCAGGGGTGTCCTGCTGTGCCTACTCACACCCTGAAACGTGACATCTGGGGCTGAGGATGTACAGCATTTTCCTAGCAAATACAAAACCCTGGGTTTGACTCCAACTCCACCCATACACAAGATATTAATTAAGGATATTTATGTCATAGCATGACAAAAAAAGTATGCAGGCAAAATAAAACCATCCCACCAATATTCAGTACAAGCATGACAAAAGTAGAGTATCATAGGCACCACCAGTACAAAAAAGTGTCGACATCAGTTAAATGCTACTATTGAGAACCTAAGATGTGGCTGAAATACTAAAAGTACCAAAAAGACAATATATTCCTTAGTATGTTGTATCCATTTAAAAAAAAGAGAGAGAGAGAGAGAGAGGAGCCGGGCAGTGGTGTCACACGCCTTTAATCCCAGCACTTGGAAGGCAGAGGCAGGCGGATTTCTGAGTTCGAGTACAGTCTGGTCTACAGAGTGAGTTCCAGGACAGCCAGGGCTACACAGAGAAACCCTGTCTTGAAAAACAAAAAACAAAAAACAAAAAACAAAAAAAAAA
>BDUI01000106.1:334704-345687 GCA_002335545.1 Apodemus speciosus | reverse complement strand
CAGATTTCTGAGTTCGAGGCCAGCCTGGTCTACAGAGTGAGTTCCAGGACAGCCAGGGCTACACAGAGAAACCCTGTCTCGAAACAAAAACAAAAACAAAAAGATTTATTTATTGTTATATGTAACTACACTTTAGCTGTCTTCAGACACACCAGAAGAGGGCATCGGATCCCATTACAGATGGCTGTGCGCCACCATGTGGGTGCTGGGATTTGAACTCAGGACCTCTGGAAGAGCAGTCAGTGTTCTTAACTGCTGAGTCATCTCTCCAGCCCGGTGGCAGACTTCTTAACCTGCTGAATATACCTACTGAGATCACTGAAATCCTCTATACTGATTCTAGTGTGTAAACGAAAGAAAAATTAAAAAAAAAACTATCCTTTTTCTGGCATGCTTACTTCTTTGTTTGTATTTCTTTATTCATTTGATTTGGGAGGCCAGGGATGGAACCCAGGGGCCTCCTCAGCAGCACACGTTCTGCCAAGAGCCATACAACCCCTGCCTCTACAATTGTTGCGGGAAATAGTAAAAGACTGACCCGCCAACTCTCCCTGAGTTCTGACCACACTCCCACTCTCCTGCCACTGCTGCCAACTCTCTGGAGCTGCTGGTCTCTAGGCCAGCAAACTCTCTGGCCCTGTGGGGCCATAGGTCCTCTGCTGGGTCATTTCACTCGGCCATCCCTCTGTTAGCCGGCTCTCCAACTAGGGAACCCAAGTTCCTCTTGCAAACACGCAACACCCCACACACCCATGGTCTGACAGCTCACCTTCCAATTACCCAGTAAAGCACGACTCTTAAAGCTTGATTAGCTAGGCAACTAGATTTATGTATATTAAAAACAATTACAAGATGTCAATACAGTAAAAGCCCTATCCCAATATTTCTAACCTTTTGAAAACACCAGAAAAATGTCTGGAGCCATCTAGCTTCTTCTCTCCTCCTCCAAGTGCCCACAGCCTGCCTTCTCCCCACCATACCTAGCTCCGCCCCCTATTTCCCCGTCCAATCCCAGATCCTTTCTGTACTGATGAAATTGGACAGGAAAATTCCTGCAACAACAACATCTTTTGTTAGAGACAAGTAGTATTATGTTCCACAGTCTAGTCTCCAGACTTAGAGCTCTTCCCGTCTCAGCTTCCCAAATTAGCAGAAGCGACAAGTCTGGGCCACTAAACTCACCCACAAGCCCATTATTAAAGCTTCCAATCTGCAGCACTGGTCATGCGTGCGTCTGTGTGTCTGTGCAGCATATTTGCTTGCTTGCGCGCGCGCACACACACACACACACACACACACACAGAGTAGATAATAACTGCAAACAAAATCACTCACCCTCATTCTCCACGAGGTCATCATTGATGAGGCCCCCCAGCCACAGCTTCCAGTCCTCATCATCAGCTGTATTTGGGTCATACATATCCGGAGTGATGTCTGGCGCCTGAAGTTCAGCCTCTAGCTGGCCCAGAGGAACATCTTTCAGTGGCATCTTAGACCGTGTTCGGAAGGCAATGAGACTATCCTCCATGGGCTGGGCAAAGTGGAAAGAGAAAGCATGCAGGATGTGAAGAGCGCTTCCAAGTTCTCCAGGCTGCAGCCTCTGCAATGCATGCTACTACCGTATCTCTCCTCAAAACAGTGTAAGTTTGCTGTCTTCCTGGCTAGGAACGGTGGCGCGAGGGAGGCGAATTTCTGTGACTTCCAGGCCAGCCAGGGTTGTATAGTGAGACCCTGTCTCCACAAACAAAAACCGTACAAGCAAAAAAGGCACGGTAATGTGGATGTACTTTCTTCTGAATCTCCTTTATTTCCTGTAGGATTTGATTGTCTGAAATTTTTTTCTTTTTTATTAAACATTTAAGGGAAAATCATAAAAGCAGTCCTTCACTACCACAAATTATGCACTGGAGTTTGCCGAGTTTGGAGAAATCACAGGGTCAGCACATCCAGAGTGCAATGGGTAAGCCTGTCCTCAGAAAACCACCTTCCCGATCATGACATCTCTCCTCCACTAAGCATGCTAATTTTTTTTCAAAAAATTTTTTTCACGAGTGTGTGTGTGTATGTCTGTGTGTTCCRGCATGTATGCATGTGCATCACATGTGTTCAATACCTGAAGAGGACGTTGGACACCCTGGAACTGAAGTTGCAGAGGGCTGGAACCAACAATATAGTGCTGGGAACCGAGCCCGGCTCTCTGCAAGAGCAGCTGGTGCTCCCAACTCCTGGGCTGTCCCTCTAACCCAGTCATAAGTTTTAAAATATACATTTTAAAGAACATTTAGATATTAATGTTTGAGATATATAATTTATATAACATACAACCCATACTTTTAAAAGGTATAATTGAGTGGACTTTAATATACTCATAAAATGGTATAGCATAATCTGTTCTGCTATGCCTTCAATATCCTCAAAAGAAACCCCATACTCACAGCAGTCACTCCTTCCTAGAGCCTTCCAGTTCACACTACTCATCAAGCCTTTGTCTCTGTCGCCTACTTACTAAAGATTTTATGCACAGGAATTATACAATGTAGTACACATAGCCTGTCTCAGAGTGCTTGCATTTTACATGAGGTTGACGGTCATCCCATCTGCCCAGTGCCCAGGCGTGCTGTACCTATGACACCATATTTTGTCTACTCATTTACCACATCCTAGATGGAGAGAGAGGTGCATCTCTGTTAGGACTACTGAGAACTCTGTTGTGGGCTAGGATGGCTCAGCTGTTAAAGGCTAGGCTCACAACCAACAATCTAAGAATTCTGTTGCTTGCCAGGGGGTGGTAATGCAAGAGGCAAGCAGATGTCTGTGGGTTCGAGGTCAGCCTAGTCTACACAATGAGCACCAACACAGCAAAGGCTACACAGAGAAACGCTGTCATTAAAAAAAAAAAAAGAAAAAAAATTCTGTTGCTATAAACATTTGTGTGTAACCTTTGATTTCTACTTTGTTTTGTGGTTTCAATTTCTTTTGTGTTGTTGTTGTTATTGTTGTTACTTTAAGCCCAGGTTAGTCTTGAACTGGTTATTGCCCTGCTGAGATTCTAAGACACTTTTTTTCTACCTAGGCTGACAGCCTACAAATTTCAGTGCTCTTTCTGCTCCCATTCTTGCAGTGCTGGGGTTAAAGACATACACTAAACTAAGCCAGACTGGTCCTGAGGACAAGGGTGCTGGGTTCCGATTTCAGGTACTCATAGCCATGCAAAAAGCTTTCTTAACTACTGAGCAGTCAGCTGGGCGGTGGTGGTGCACACCTTTAATCCTAGCACTTGGGAGGCAGATGCAGGCAGATTTCTTAGGCCAGCCTGGTCTACAGAGTGAGTTCCAGGACAGCCAGGGCTATACAGAGAAACCCTGTCTTAAAAAAAACCAAAAACCTACTGAGCAGTCTCTGAAACCCTCATACGATTTTTAACACTTTTCCATCTTTGTGAAAACTGGCACTGGACTTTGGACTGGACTTTATGTGACATGTACCTGCACGGGGAAGATGTACCTCTCCCAACACTAACCCTGCCTGTCTGTGAGAGTCATCCTGTGCTTTCCCTAATTGGTTTCTCCAACGTCTAAAAGTTCTCACTTTTAGTGCAAGGAAGTGCACAGGCACTTCCTTGGTGAGGTTTACCCAAGCCCAGACCTCCCAGGTAACTGTGAACAGAATTCTTTCTAATCTCTTGCTCAGCATGCTAACCAATGGTGCAAACAGGGTTTTGCTCTTTATATGTTAATTTTGTGTGCTAGTCTGGGGAGATGGTTCAGGAAGGCACTTGCTGCACAAGCATGAGGACCAAAGTTTCATCTCCAGTACAAAAAGAAAGGGAGGGGCAGAGAGATGGTTCTGTGGTTAAAGGGGGCTGGCTTGGGTCACTGCCACAAGTGGCTCCCAACTGCCTGCGATTCCAGTTCCAGAAGAACCAATGGCCTCTTAGAAGAAGAAAAGAAAGAAAAGGAAAAGAAAAAAGAAAAGAAAGAAAAGGTAGGTATGGTAGCATGGTCTTGGTGAGTTCCTGGCCAGAGAATGATACCATCTCAATCAGTCAATCAATCAATCAATCAATCAATCAATCAATCAATCAGCAATGAATAGATATATATAAATAAATAAAACAGATAGATGTATACTGCCATTTTGCTGAATACACTTGTTAGGTCTAAGAGTTTGCACATGAAGTCTTTAAGGTCTCTTAAAGAATATCAAATGTAAATTTTTCTTTTGTATCTCTTTAATTCTTTATCCTCCATTACTACTCTAGCTAAAACATCAAGCAGTATACTGAACAAGGGTGGGAAAATGGACACCCTGAGTTGTTCCTGATCTTAGTGGAAATTCACTGAGTTTTCTATTCACCACGATGCTGGAGGTAGGTCTACATATGCAGGCTCCAAGGCTGATGCTGACGCGTGCTTCCCTCACTGCCGTTCTCATCAAGAGTTTTTTTCAATGACCTTTTTCACATCTCTTGATATGAGCATGTTCTTTCTATATTTAAGTTCATTTAGAATATACATTAAATTTATTGATTTGTGTATGAGAAATCATCCCCACATTTCTGAAATGACTCTAACATGATCTCACTATGTCTCTGGTCTAGAACTCACTATCTAGAGCAGACTAGCCTTGAACCCAAAGAGATCCATCTGCCTCTATCCTGTCTCAAGAAAAGGCCATTACTTTCTGTTGTTATTTACTTTTTGGCTTCCCCTAGTACATTCCTCTAAGAGGGCAGACGCTTCGGGCAGCACTCACTATCTTCTGTACCCTTCACTGGTTTTGAGTCCGTCTCATGAGCCCAGGCAGTCTTCATTGTTTCCTAGCATCTACCTCCCTAAGTGGATGTTGGGCATTGCTACTGCAGTGTTAAGGTTTTTAGAAATTGTTTGGTTTTTTTAGGTTTTTTTTTTTTTTTTTTTTTTTTTTTTTTTTTTTTTTTTTTTAAACACAGGGTTTTACCACATAGCCTTGGCTAGCCTGGAATTCACTATACAGGCTAGGCTGGCCTCAAATGCAGAAAGATCTACCTGCTTTTGCCTCTTCAGTACTGGGATTAAAGGCCTGTGCCACCATGCTCAGCAAGGATTTTTAAAAATTTATTTATTTACTCTGTGTATGTGTGTATGTGGGGGGAGTGTATGTGTGTCTGTTGCACACGTGTGTGTGTGTGTGTGTGTGTGTGTGTGTGTGTGTGTGTGTGTGTGTTGAAGAACAGGAGGGTTCTAGGAAATTAAATCAGATTGTCAGGCTTCATTACTAAATAACTTGGTGAACCTTTCTATTAGCCTTCAATTTATTTATTTTTATTTTATAGGTATATAAATATATTTTATATTTTTATTATATAGGTATTTAAGCCTGAACGAAATACACCATTTGTATGCATTGTCTACAAAAGACAAAAGAGGGTGTGTGATCCCCTGAATTGGAGTTGTAGGCAGTTGTGAGCTAAATGTGGCTCAGTCCTTTGGAAGAGCAAAGGGTTCCTGTTTGTTTGGGGGTTTTGGGTTGTTTCGTTTTGTTTTTTTCCTCTGAGACAGGGTTTCTCTGTGTAGCCCTGGCTGTCCTGGACCTTACTCCATAGGTCAGGCTGGCCTCGAACTCAGAGCTAAAGGGTGTGCCACCACCAGTCCTGGCATCAGTTTTCTTAATCACTGAGCCATCTCTGCAGCCCTAGAATTTTAAGTTTTTTAAACTGATTTTTTAAACAGATTTTAAACCTGAATTTTAAGTTTTAAACTTAAGTTGTAAGTCTCTTATCAGAAATGTCATCTGTAAATATTTTCAAATAGTCTAGGTTTGTCTTCATGTTACCTTTTTTTTTTAATTTTGTTTTTAGTGCTAGGATTAAAGGTATCTACCACTACGCACAGCTTATCGTGCCAGCTTATTTTAAATACTCTCCCACAGTTTATTCCCTTCTTAAAACTGCCATTCTCAGGTGGCATGGTGTGTGCGCCTTTCATCCCAGCATCGGAGGAAGCTAAGGAAGGTGGACCACCTGGTGTTTAAGGCCAACAGGTCTACACATCAAGTTCCAAGCCTTCTATCAAGGACTACATACTAAGACCCTGACTTTAAAAAAAGAAAGAAAAAAAGCCAGGCTGGGTGTCTTTAATCCCAGCACTTGGGAGTGATCTCTCAAAAACCAAAAATAATAATTAATAATAATGATAACAACAATAATAACAACAAAAGCACCACATTTTTACTTGAGAAAAACAGCACAAAGCAAGACAATCAAAGACAAACAATAACAGGACACTTAAGACACTACTCTTTCTGTCAGCCCCACTGCCCTCTCTGAGCAGAAAGTAAATAATCCTAAGTTATTCTCTCAGCAACTCAATGGCGATGCTTACCTGGAAAGCATCCATGCAGACAGGACTAGACGCCAACTCCTCATCCACTGCATCTAGCTTCTCCATGAAAGCACTATCTCTGGTCTGCTTTGGTTTTGGAGGAGGTGGAGGCCCCATGGGCACCACCTCAGCACTGATGTGCCTGAGAGCAGGGGTGGCAGCTTTCTCAACCTGATTAGAAAAGGACACCATGTTAGGAAGAGAGGAGAGAGAGGAAAAGGCAGGTCTTCCACATGCACTTAATGTGGCCATTTTCCTCTTTTCTAGATGCAGACAGACGAATGGCAACTTCAACACAGATCTAACTAGCTAGCATCTTATTTCCAATGAAGCAAACAGAACACTACCTGGCTTTAAAGATAGCATGTAAAACATGAGAACTCAGAAAACCTCTTTGCCATGACTAGGTCTCAGTCATTTCTTAACTGTTCATTCACTTGAGGAACTTTGAAAAAATGACAATCCAAAATTCCACTGATAGACCAGCTACTTATAAAAAGCAGCCAGTGCTCATCTCGTGTGTAAAGTCTCTCTTGTCTGACGCTGGTTACCTCTGACAACATGCCACTCTCCTCATCTGTTTCGGCCACTTCAGAAGACAGCCGCAGTCTGGATCTCTTCACTCCCCGTGGAGACGAAGCAGTGCTTTCAACATCACTTTCCAATAAGCTCTAAAACAAACCCAGGGCGCTCTCATGTGTGTGCCCCAACCTCTGTCCAGAGCACCAAATGTCACAACAGAATAAAGCACAAAATACCAGTCATTTGGGATTTGGGTTGGTAGGATGTCACAGCAGATGACCTGGCATATGTGACCAAGCCTGACGACCTGAGTCCAACTCCCAAGATCCACATGGTAGAAGGGAAGAATCTATTCTTACCAGGATATCCTCTAATCTCTACCTACAAACTGTGGCACACGCACACAACCAAACAACCCCACATACAGATATATACACCCATATATACATACACACATATATGTGTCATAGAGAGAATATATCATACATATAATGACTTATATGTCACGGGAAAAAATGAATTTTCAATTACTTAATAGCCTAGAGATGGCAGGAATCAAATCTTTAGCCTCATCTCATTATAAACTGTTAAAGGGTAAGGCATTAACAACAAAAAAAAAAAATACAAAAATAAAGGAGAAGAAGAAAACCTTTCTTGAAATAGAACAACCATGGTGGCACACACCTGTAATCCCAACACTCAGGAGGCAGAGGCAGGAGGATATCTATGACGTCGAGGATAGCTTGATCTACCCAGGGAACCCTAGGCTAACCACAGCTACATAATGAGAGCCTTTCTCAAAAATAAAAAAGTAAAATGAATTAATAATAACAACAATAATATAGCTCATAAACAGGAAAACTTACACCATAGTACATAATGGTCTATATCAGGTGATACATAGGTTCACCCTAGGCGATAGGTCTAGAGGTGATGAAACTATAAAGAAAACAGTAGCTACTATCAAGACTTCAGGGCTGGGGTACAACCTGTCTGCTGGTTTCTAGGACAGAGCCTGGAACATATTGTCAGCGGAGGGTAAAGCTGACTCCCTGACCCTCCTACCTGCACTCCCAGGTACTGAAACTACAGTTCACCTTTGTGTTGTATGTTACATTTCATAATGTAAGTTTAAATATTTAGGGAGTTTGAAGAACACAAAAACACCTCACAGCAAAGCAATTTCTAGGAAAGAGAGGCACGCCTCAATCATTTCTCCAGAATGGGTAACAACACTAATTCCCCAAGTCAGCCCAGCCTCACACTCCACTACAATGAGCACCCGCTGACCTCTTCAGCTGTCTCGTCTTCCTCTTCCTCATCTGGCTGGTATTCTTCATCTGAAGAATCATCTTCTTCAAGGTGAATATCCACAAACTGGGGAGGCTGCTTTAATAGGAACACGCACAAAAAAGTGGGGGTGGGGGTCCAAGAAAGATGGCTCAGCAGCTAAAGGCACAGCCAAGTGACCTGCCTTCAACCCTCAGGACCAACAGAGCAGAAGGAGAGCACAATTCCCATGAGGGTCTGTCCGTTATCTAAGCTCCAGAAGCCATGGCAGGTGCCCTCCACTCAACACACAAATGAATACATAAACAGAAAATAACAAAGAGAAAGAAGCGGAATAGGGTGGGAGACGAGAAGCTCAGGCAGAATGCATGCTCACCATGCATGAGGCTCTGGCTTCTAGAAGCAGACAGATGGGAAAAAGAAAAAGGAGGGAGGGAGGTGGGGGGAGAAGAAGGGAGGAAGGGAGAGCACAGCTCACACATATTTGGAAAGTAAAGTGAAGATATTAGGGGAAAAAATAATTCTATGAGTCTAATGTACAGCCACGTCAACCAGCACAGGCAGTATTTGTATACTGCCCCAAGGTATAAGGCTAGGCAGAACAGAATGAAAAATACCCAAACCTGTAAATAAAAAAAGACAGGCCTACAAAGTAGTGAATACACAGGAAATAGTTATGTTTCAAAACTGATGAAGTATTTTGGAAAAAGAGTAACAATGACTGCTTCTAAGTTTACCTTAATTTCACTGGCTTTCTTAATTGGAGAAATATTCCAAGTTGGGATCACCTATCAAAAGGAATGCAAGGAGTAACATGGAGTGGCTTTTCCTTTTACTGATAATCAGAAGGAGCCATCTACTTAGTAAGTGCTAGAGTAGGACATAAGGATTGAATGTCTCTAAGCACAGTATTCTAAAATATCTAGAGAATGAATATCACCAGCACTTGCAGGGCTTAGAGAAAGAATGTCAGCAGCTCAGAAGAGCCTGAGCTACTCAGTAAGATCCCGGTCAGCCTGGGTCATAACACGTGACCTGCCTCAAGCAGCCCACCGCCACCACACCACCACAGCTTTACCACCAACAAGAAAGGAGCACTAACCAAGGATGAAACCTGGATGCCCTTGACTCATGTGGGGTGGCTCACACTTACAATCCCATGCTCACAGAAGTCTATCAAGAGGCAAACCCAGACCAAAACTTCATGCCTTCCTTCTCTATGAATAACCCAGAAGGAGATTCTACTTCCCACGATAAAGAGAAACTCAGAACACATACCACTCCTTTCTCCACAACTTCCTTCAGTTTAGAGCGTGTCATCTTAGGCTCCTAAGAAAGGACATACAAGAACGAAGCAATCAATAAAAATTATGATGTCACTCTTCAAATCTGAGGTGTGCCAGGTTGTTTACACACTCCTCCATGCCCTCCGCACTTGGAAAGCTGCCATGCGTGGACAGACCGACAAGAAGCTACTCACGAACAGCGGCATGTCCTCCGTCTCGCTGATGGCTGCCTTCATCATGGCCACCACATGCTCGTTTGTGATGACCTCCTGGAGGAGAGAGAGGAGCCCCCCTTAGGTCAAGAGACTGATCATCTGGACTACTCAACTGTATGTAACTCTGCAGCTAGACTCTTGTGGAGGATAAATGGTAGCTAGATCCTCAAGCAGCTTCAACCTGGGGTCAAGTGAGGCAATGAAAGCTGAAGAACACAGATGCAATCCTTGAAACACTGTGGGGCATTCCTTACCTGCTACTGGAACCAGGAATATGCAGACCCGGGTAAGAGGTGGAAGACAATTGGATATCAAAGGCACTCTTGTTTTTTGTTTTTTGTTTTTTAACTGGCCATTCTCGTGCATAGGAAGAAAATACTCTGCTAGCTCTCAAAGGCATTCTTTACATCTGTACAAAGCACTACCAACTACTACGGCTGTTTGCCTGACATGGTTCATTATTGATCTAATCGGTGGAAGGAAGTATATGTAGCTCATCTTCTCAACACATGTGTGCTGAGTGCAGAGAGAAAGCTGTCTCAGGATGGAAAACATTTGTCACACATAAAGGACAAAACTGCCCATCGTGCAGCAGGAGCCGAGGGCATATGTCTCTGTTCTCTATGGAGGTTTCTGTGCAGGTTGTGTAGCTGCCCACGGGACTCACGTGCAGGATGTTTCGGACATTGACTGCTGTCAGATTATGCTGCTTGGCGCCATCCTCTAAAGTGCGGTCCAGCATGTCATCCAGTTTCGGGTCATATGCCATTGTCCCTTGCTCCTGGCCCTTTCCATCTCGCTTCCTCTTGGTACCCTTTTTAGTTTTTTTCTTTTTATCACTTTCTTCACCGTCTTGCTCTTCTGTAAATAAACCAAGAACATCACCAGAATCTCCTAAAATACTCCTCTAGGAACTTAGGTCCAAACCAGCAGAGAAAGAAAACCAACCTGCCTGCTGACTTTGAAAACCAAACTCCATGATGTGGCAATGATGGTTTATCATCAAGCTGATAATACTACTATGGTACTGGTCATAACAGCTAACACTCAGCTAAGTGCTGGGAGTGAGCACCTTCGATCCCAGAACTAGGAAGCAGAAGCCAGCTTGGTCTATACAGTGATTTCCAAAACAGCCAGTCAGAGCTAAATAGTGAGACCTTGTCTCGAAAAAACAAAATAAAATAGCTAACACGCACATACCTTTAATCCTAGCTGATCTCTAGGCAGAGGCAGAAGCAGGCAGATCTCAGCCTAGTCTATAGAAAAGAGTTCCAAGACAGTCAAGGCTACACAGAAAACCCCTGTCTC
>BDUI01000106.1:311153-322550 GCA_002335545.1 Apodemus speciosus | reverse complement strand
AAAAAAAAAAAAAAAAAAAAAAAAAAGAACTCCGGTCGTTATTGTAAAGGTCCCAAGTTCAATTCCCAATACCCATATGGCAGCTCATAACCACCGGTAACTCCAGCTCTTCTGACCTCTCCAGGCATAAGGCATGCAACCGGTGTACGGGCACACAATGGTGATTTGAGTGAGAGTGAATCCCACAGGCTCATGTTTGCATGCTTAGTCTGAGAAAGATTTGAAAGATTAGGCCTTGTGGGAGTGGGTGTGAAATTCTTGGAGAAAGAGTGTCAATGGGGTGGGCTCTGAGGTTTCATAAAAGCCCATGCCAGGCCCAGTGGCTCTCTGCCTGCTGCCTGTGGGTCAGAATGTATACAGTTCTCAGATATAGCTACCAAACAGGCTGCCACATACCCACCATAATGAACTAACCTTCTGAAACTGTAAGCAAACCCCCAATTAAATGCTTTCTTTTAAAAGAGCTGCCTTGGTCATGGTGTCTTTTCGCAGCAACAGAAACCCTAATAAAGACATAATTTTTAAAAAAGATTTATATATACTGTAGCTGTTTTCAGACACACCAGAAGAGGGCATTGGATCCCATTACAGATGGTTGTGAGCCACCATGTGGGTGCTGGGAATTGAACTCAGGTCCTCTGGAAGAGCAGTCAGTGCTCTTAATCGCTGAGCCATCTCTCCAGCCCCCATAATTTTTTTTTTTTAATTTGTAAGAAGAAAAAAATGTCTGAGGCATACTGGCAGACATCTATAATCCTAGCACTGTGGAGGCTGAGGCAGGAGAATGAGTTTAAGTCTTGGGCTATACAGCAAGGCTAGGTTTCAAAAAATAAGAGCAAAACAAGCATTCCTGACTCTGTAATCTGATTTTACAGAGTAAATAAATAAATATACATAGCCCTGCCTGTCCTGGAACGCACTAGGTAGTCTAGACTGGCATTGTGAACTCACCGCCCACGTGCCGGGATTAAAGGGGTGTGCCACCATGCTTCCGCTCTATATTTTTCCCCCAAAAGCAGGTCTCATGTAACCCAAGCTGACCTCAAAAATCACTATGTAGCCAAAGACAACCTTAAATCCCATCCCCCAAGTGGTAGAATTACAGACATGGGGTCACCACAGGAAGACACTTTGCCTTTGAGACAGTCTTCAATGCAATCCTGACTGGCCTCTAACTTTCAGCAATCCTCCTACCTCAGCCTCCTGAGTGCCTGCTTTACAGGCAAATACCACCGTGCCCACCTTACAATCTTTTAAACATGCGTGCCAGAACCTTTAACTCCACATAAACATTTCTCTTCAAAGCACACAAGGCCAGGCTGACAGCAGAGCGTCCTCCACTGGGACTTGTGGCATCCGAAGCACCTGGAACTACTCCAATTACCCTACACATTTAATTTAGTTTTATAAGGCAGGGTCTCATGTTCAGCTGGCCTCAAAGCCAACACGCAGCCAAGGAAGCACTAGAACTCCTGATGCCACCCCTGCCTCCTAAGTGTTGACATTACAGCTGTTCTCCACCACACCCAGCCTATGCCAAGCTGAAGTTAACCCAGAACTTCATCAACGCCAGGCATGCCCTCCACTCAACTACATCAGATCCAGAGGTGCTGGAGCCCTCTACAGCTGCACTTTTAGGTGCTTGTACATGACTCAAAGTAAGTGCTGGGAGTTAGACTTCAGTCCTCTGCGAGCAGTACGTACTCATAACCATGCAGCCATCTCTCCACTCCTGATTATTCTTTTTAAATTGATTTATATACACTAGTTTCCCTCCTTCCCTCTGTCTCTTCCTTCCTCTGCATCACAAAATCCTTTTCATATGTTATACAAAGTTCCTTTGCAATTTTCTTCATCTCACTGCCTCACATTTTGATCTACCTTAACTCTCCTCCGGGAAGTCTCTGAAGACCTCCAACATTCCCTTTCTTTCTAAGCATCCTAGTCAGAAGGCTGGAGAGATGCTTAGCACTGGCTGCTTTTCCAGAGGACCCCGCTTTGAATCTCAGCACCCATATGGAAGCTCACAGCTTATCTGACAGTCCAGTTCCAGGGAATCTGACATGCTCTTCTGTTTTCCATGGGTACCAAGCACACATGGTGCAGACATACATGCAGACATAAAAAAAAAAAAAATACACATAAAAAATAAATATTTAACCAAAGAGAACATGGCTCAGCAGTTCAAAGCACATTTTTGCTCTTCCACAGGACCTAAGTTCAGCTCATAGTGGTCCAGTTTAGAGGATCTGACACCCTCTTCCAATCTCTGTTAGAACCAGGCATGAACATGGATACACAGACAAACAAACAAAACACTCAGACAGAGGACACAAAATAGACCTTTTTAAAAGGCAACTACAATTTAAATGATAGGCAAGAGACTAGGAAAGTGATTGACACCAATTACTGCTGTTCTCACAGATCTCAGGGGTGTTTTTGGTTTTGGTTTTGTTTTGAGACAGGGTTTCTCTGTATAGCCCTGGCTGTCCTGGAACTCACTCTGTAGACCAGGCTGGCCTTGAACTCAGAAATCCGCCTGCCTCCAGACCTCAGTTTTGATCTCAGCTTTGAGCAGCACCCAGATGGTGGCTCACAACCACCTGCAACTTCAGCTACTCCAGGAGGCTTGAGGTGGGACATTCCCTGGAACCCAAGAGTCCTGGGACTGCCTTGACAACACTGAGGAAGGACAAAGACAAAGATCATTTAGAGTCTACAAGGACAGTTTAACAATGTTACAACCATAATGCTGATCCTTTCATAAATTATGTAACTTTTCTGTATTTCTTCAATCTTTCTACAATCAATATGATGCTGTTTTCCTAACTAGTAAAACAAAATGGTGAGCCAAGTGTGGTAGCTCACACTTGCAATTTCTGCACTTGGAAGCTAAGGCCGGAAGCTAGTCTGGGCTAGAGTGACAGTCACAAAAAAAAGTTTCTTGAAGACAGGGTTGGGCACAATAGCAGGGTACTTTAATCCCAGATCTCAGGAGGCAGAGGCTAGAGATCTCTAGGATTTTGAGTTCAACTTGGTCCACACAGGAAGTTCTAGGCCAGTATGAGCTCTATAGCAAAACTTTATCTCAGAAGAAAAGCGAGAGCTAGCTCCAGCAAAACTCAGAGAGACAGAAACTGATACCATTCCTACATGGCACCTCATAGCTTCTATCACTCCAGTTCAGGGATATGGTGCCATCTTCTGGCTTCTGTAGAGTAGATGGAAGGAGTGGAGAACTGTGCCAGCTCAGAGGTACAAGCCGATATACTTCAGCATATGAGAGGATCAAAAGTTCAAGACCATTCGTATGTGGTTTGGCTTTGAGATGGGGTCTCCATGTGTGGTTGTTCTGATTTTTAAAGGGGATGATAGAGATAGCTCCTGTCACCAAGACTATGACTTGGGTTGGATACCAGGAACCCACACGATGAAGAAGAGAGACTGACCCCCAAAGTTGTCCTCCGATCCCCACATTAGAACCACAGTACACACTTACCCACACACGCCCAGTACACACAAATGCACAAACAGAATAAATTAAAACGTAATTTAAAAACAGAGAAAAATAAAGATAGTATATCCTAAATTTTAATTAAGTATTTTGAATAGTTAGGATTATGAGTGACGCACACACCACTAACGGTCAACTCCAGGGCCATGAGGATGTGAAGCGTGAGTCCCTGCAGTTGACCGACGCCTCACACGCCCAGTCCGTGGCTCCTGACATAGTGCAAAATCTGGCTTCAGATTCACATATAGTAAACAAAAAATTAAGTATGTACACTTTGGAAAATATTAAAAAATTAAGGACCCCCCTTCAGGCATGGTAGCATGGTACGTAGTTACGTAATTCCAGCACTCAGAAGGTAGAGAGGGAAGAACCATTTGCTGAGGAGCAGGCAGGGCTACAAGGTGAATTCCAGACCAACTAGAGCTACCGTGGAAGACCTTATCTCTAAGAAACAAAAGAAAATCTTAAAAGAAAGGAAAAAAGAACAACTGGAGGCTGGGCCTGGCTTGGAGCCCACGCCTAGTATTCTTCATCTCTGAAAAGCCTTTCTCAAACTAATAAAGCGCACAGTTCACCTCACCAGATATGCAGGATAAAGCATACAAGTAAAAGGGGAAGAAAAGGCTAGAGAGACAACTAAATAATCAACAGCAACCACAGCTCTTGCAGAGAACCCAGGTTTAGTTCCCAGCATCATACACGGTGGCTCACAACCATTCCTAACGTCAGTGCCAGGGGTTCTGACACTCTGGCTCCAGTCACCAGGTACACACAGAGTGCACATATACTCATGCAAGTGAAATACCCATATGAATACATTTTTAAGGGGGGGGTAGGTCAAAGAGAATACAGAGAATTGGAGAGGAAAGGAAATTCTCAACCCACTTGTAAGGTTCACAATTCCAAGTCCAAACCACAGCGATTTCCCTTTACAAAACACTTCTCTGTAAAGGCACCACAGAAATCGAAGACGAACCGGGTAATAGTGGCCCATGCCTTTAGTCCCAGGAGGACTCAGGAAGCACAGGCAGGCAGAACTCTGTGAGTTCAGGGTCAGGCTGGTCTCCATAGAGAGTTCCAGCACAGCCAGGGTTACACAGAGAACTCCTGTCTCAAAAAATATCAAAACAACCTAACTAAGTGGCACACTGGCTCCCTGTCTGTGCCTCATCTGAAATGCTTGGATTCAATAAGAACATGTGTATTAGCCGGGCGGTGGTGGCGCACGCCTGTAATCCCAGCACTCTGGGAGGCAGAGGCAGGAGTTCGAGGCCAGCCTGGTCTACAGAGTGAGTTCCAGGACAGCCAGGGCAATATGGAAAAACCCTGTCTCGAAAACAAACAAACAAACAAACAAACAAAAAAAAAAAAACCCCAAGAACATGTGTATTCATGAGATTTATGAGAGATGCGCTCTAAGCTTAAACTTGCAAATTATTTACTTCTCGTACACAGTGCTTGTGCAGTCTGACAACAGTCCTATACAATATTTTTCTGATACCTTGCAGTTTGGACATAGCTCCTCACAAGAGGTCAGGTGTGGAATTTTAAACGTACAGCATCCTGTTGGTACCCCAAAAGGAAAGTATAGAGCGTTTTGGAGATGCACAGATCAGAGATGGTCAACATAAACAGGAAAAGAGAAGGCAAGCCGGGCCTTTCTTCCTTACCTCCTCCCGTCTTGGCCTCCCCGGCAGGCTCTCCTGAAGGAGGCTCCTCTGGGGCGGGGTGATCCCCTTGGTCTTCTCTGGTAACCTGCCCTGGCGTGAAGACAATTTTCTTCCCTTTCCTTGAGGCAGAGGCCTGGAATCTCCCTTTATCCGTGTGTACAGGAAGGGAATGAGAAGATTCCAAGGAAGGAAGGGGGATATCCTGAGACACGGCTACATCAACAGCTTCTAAAACTGCTAAGTTCGCATGCTGGGTGAGCATCTTCGAGCTGAAAGACGGGGCCTCCACGCTGAGCTGACCGTCTACATCCTGCATGGAGTGCACTTCAGTGCACACTGCACTGTCCTGACTCTGCCCCCAGGACAATGACTCTGACCCGAAGTCTGGGAGCTGGTCCGTGTCTGGCTTCACAGCTGCCTCTAGGTCTAAGTCATCACCCTCCTGGTCATCTTGCTGCTGCGCAGACTCCGTTACTGACGTTCTTCTCTTCTTACAGGGCAACATTTTACAAGTCCCACATCTGTTCCATCCTAAAAGCATAAAAAGCAAGTCCTTATCAGTTGAGTGGTAGTTAACAGTAATGACATCTGCTCGATGACCATTTCATGCTCCCGGAGTTTAATCGTGAGCACGGTGTTTCACACCGAATGCCTAGGACTTTTAACAGAAGATAAGAAATTCATTACAATAGCTCAACTCAAATTCCACCCAGAACTGTACGCTACCTTGGCTAAGCGAAACCTTAATCTCTTAAGTTTCTGTTACCTCAGACTTCATGTGACGGGGCAGGCCTCTTCCCGGCCTAGGAAGAGGCAGGGGGATCTCTGTGAGTTCAAAGCCAGACTGGCCTGGAACTTGCCACCTGCACTCACATTCACATACCCACACACAGACATGTAATCAAAAACAAAAAAAGAGTAAATGTTATAGCACTGCATATCACTTTTCTTGTATCTTTGTCTTCCAGAGCTATGAAGTCAGTGAGACAAGGGAATCCTTAACTGGTTTCTCCAGTATCCTGCATTATTGCAGACACTCGGTGACTCTTCTCTGAAGAGATGAATGAATGAATGAAAGTGGGCCTAAACAAAGCTATGCTGCATCTGGACCAAGCAGGCAGCGTTGCCATAGGCACCGGAGGGTGAGCTCCAACTTGCTGTGTATCTCAGGGTGATCATGCAGTTGTGATCCTGCTGCTTCTACTGACAGGTGTCCCAGCACTTCTCGTTTAATGAGTTAGGAGCCCAGAGTTCTAAGCATGCGCGGCATGCATTCTAACTCTGATTTCATGCCCAGCCCCTAGTTACATCCTTCTATGCTGGAAACCCTTACTTTCATAAATAGGTCCAAGCCCAGAACAAGCCTCACTGGTGACCTTCACGCCTGAAAGACCACTCAACAGAACCAGAGAAAACCTACTCAGGGCTTAATCTATAAAGCTAACCCCAAACCCCCGCAATTCACGTTCTCTAGGGCATTGAGGGAGGCCCCTCGCCCTAAGAGCCCAGACTCTTGTCTTTCTAAAGCTCAATAACCAAGAGGAGATTCGGTGATCCTGTCGGGGATGCGAGTGAGTAAGGAGGGGAGTGGAGATAAGCTAGGCGATTCCTTATTTCACAGATGACTTCCTAAGGTTCACGGAGAAGGAAGCAGAGAACAGCCAGCGGCTGTTCGGTCAGGACTGTGCGGGGATCACTTCAAGCGCTTCAAACTATTGTACCTCCAAGAGTCTGCTCCTTGAAGGCCAGGAAAGTGAATGAACGCCAACGAGCTAGCAGTCCCCAGAGCCCTCCTGAAGAAGCATTTCACAGGAGCCCTAGCTCCGCTCTCCACCTCAGCGCTCAACACTAGCCCAGGTCCGCACCACCACGCACACCCCTCCTACCCGATTCCCCTCACGCACCGGGCGCCCAGCCTCGGAGCAGACGCCCCTTATCCCGGGCAGCCTCCGCCCCGGAGCCCCGCGTCTAAGGTGCGTCTCCCCGCCCCACAACACACTACCAAATACCCTCAGAGGCCGGCTCGATCCCGCGGAAACTCAGCTTCTGCACCAGCGGAAGTAACGCAACGGCACCGGCTGACGTGCGCGCCCCCGAGGCGCAAGGCCTGCACGTCAAAGAGCATGCGCCAAACCATAGGCGCCATCTTATTTTAGGGCCTGGTGAAGCCACAGCCCTGATACGTCAGTTCATGGAAAAAGTAGCACAACACATGACAAATAGATGGATGAGGAAGAGGCAGACGGATCTCTGATTTCGAGGCCAGGCTGGTCTACAGGACGAGCTATAGGACGGCCAGGGCCAAACAACAGAAACCCTGTCTCGAAAAAGAATGAGAGAAAGGGGAGGGAAGAACGCAAGGGCGGGGGACGGGGTGGGGGTGGGGAGGTGGGGAAGATTTCCTACTCTTCTCTAGTTATCAACCCAACTCAAAACCTGCAGGTGGGGAATCCATAGTTTCCATAGTTTAAATTGACAACTAATCACCCTCCCCAAAAATACTTGGAACATAAAAAGAAAAGGAGAAAATTCCTAAAATTCAGAGAGATGCTTTATATAGCTGAGGTCAAAGCCAGATTTGAACTCAATAGCAGTTATTATTCATATCTGCATAACAGTCTTTATTTTGCAAGATGTTCTCTTTAAAAAAAATTATTTTATGTATATCAGCACACTGTCACTGTCTTCAGACACCCCAGAAGAGGGCATGGGATCCCATCACAGATGGTCATGAGCCACCATGTGGTTGCTGGGGGTTGAAGTCAGGAGCAGTCGGTAGTGCTCCTGACCACTAAGCTATCTCTCCAGCCAGCAAATGTTCTTATACTAGGCGATTTGGTCACCACAATAAATCCCGTGGACCAATGAATTTTTTTTATCACTTTTTCCATTTTGCAGATTCTGACCCTGCAGGACAGATGAGCTCACAAAAATACCCGAATATCAAAAGGAGTCAGTTATCTGTTATTCCAATTCTACCTGCTAATGTATGGACCCAGTGACCAGTAAAGAGCCTGGGCCATAATGCTCGAAAATTCATTTTTTTAAAATATTTTCTGGTGTTTTATACTCCAGAATACTGGGTTTAAAAGCATGCACCACCGATGCCCAGCAGATCTTAGGTCTTTATTATTGTTTTTGCTTTTTTTGAGATAGGTATACACCTCAGACTGGCCTGAAACTCTTGATCGTCCTGCTTCCGCCCAGGTTTGATCTTTAGTCCGTTTCTCAAGTTTAAGTTTCCATAAACGCCTTCACTGTTTCAGGAGTGCACTAAAATAATGGCCATCAATACCGAAACAGTATAGAATTTTGCTTTTCTCAACACCTCGGACCCAGAAGGTTCAACTTCTATCTGTATAAATCCAGGCAACTGGAATTACGGCTTCAGAAGACGCTAAAGAGACTATCTTCCTGCCCTTCTGTTTGGAGACCTGTCCAAGACTGTCCTTGACTCTCCTTCCTCACCCACTCGAGTGCTATAGTCACAGGAATGTGCGACTGAGCTAGCACAACACCTACACTTCTTATTGGGCTTTGAAATTCTAGCCACATACGCCCACAGCCTGTGAATGGGCGGAGACTCGTCCTCGGGAAAACTCGGCAGTGGGAGGGGTCCTCTCTCGAAGAGCTTCCGGAATCTTTCGGGCAGAGGCGGAGTCTAATGCCGAGGGCCATTCGGAAAGAGGCGGAGCCTATCTCTCATCAGGACCAGTCTGACTGCACCTGCATCCTTAGCTCAGAGCATCCCTGGAGCATCTAGGAGGAAAGCGCAGCTAGCAACCAGGGATCGTCCTGTCGCAGGGGCAGTCCGCCATGCACCTTCCCCTCTCCTGATCTGGAGGTCTACAGCCGCGGCCTCGGTACTGACCGAGATTCCCAAAGTTGTCTGACCTCTGCAAAAGTGTTTCTATCAACAGCCTCTGATTACAACATGGCTGAGATCACAAATATACGCCCCAGCTTTGGTAAGTAGAGCCTGACAAACTAATCTGGGGGCGATCAGTGCCGTTTCAATGCCAGATAGCTGAGGAATGAGCGGGGAGTGAAGTCCGAATGGGATTCTTTAATTGCCAACCCAACCAGAATAGGGCCGGCCTGAGGTCGTGAGTAGAAGGCTGTGGAGAACCTCTGAATTTCAGCTGTGGGCTGCAGGCGCTGGCAAGGGCAGAGTGCCACCGAGGATAGGCAAGTACAGGATGGCTAAAACCTTGATGGTAAACCCTTGATGATGCACTGTCAGCGCGGCTGGAGGTGAGAAATGGCAAGCTTGCGGAGGATGCGAATCCCACCCACCCCCCTTTCTGGAGGAAGAGAGGTGGGGTAGGCCGAGCCCTCCCCCTAGGGGCACGCAGGGCGGTGCCCCTTCCTCCCCCTCCTACTCCTGAGGGCTGCAGGAGAGGAAAGTGGCAAGGGGGATGGGACATCAAGATGGCAGCGTGCAGACTATGGGCTGTATGGCTGGAAGCCAGGGGAGGCGGAGGCCTCCCGGGAAAGAAAGCCGCGGGGGTGGGGAGCACAAATGAAGCCACTCCTTAAGCCGGTCAGAGGGTTGCTAGGGCTGGGGTAAAATGCTAGCCCTGCATGCTTCATTCTGCACCGTAATGGTGTAGTCGCGGTGTTACCAAATGGCGCTTGGCGCCGCCGGGCGGAGAGATGACGTGATGTCTATTTCTGAACCTCCTGGCAGTGCCTAGGCGCCCCTTCCGGGGCCTTTGTTCCCTGTTTCCCTGGTCTGGCTTTTCAAAAAGGGGGACTCACCCGCGCTGGTGCTGGCGAGGGAGGCAGTCCGGGCCTGGGGGAGGGGCTGGAGAGGCCCAGCCCGGGGGAGGCCGCTTTGTGTACCACAGAAAGCATTACGTCATCTCGGAGCCTCTGGTCCGCGACCTAGCCCTCTGGGCTCTGCGAGCACTTTTACACTCCCTGGGGCAGAAAGTGCTGTGGTAAATAGGTGGGAAAGAAAGCTGGAGAGGCTTGGCCAAGTCATTTCCTCTTGGGGAACTCCTCCATAACGATCCAGGAGCGCAAACTTCTCATGCTGTGCTCCAGACCACATAAATAAGTAAAATAAAACTGTCCTTCCATTGGAGTAATCGGGTAAGAGTTGTTGCAAAGCAAACCTAGAGCCTTCGTGTTCCTTAAGAGACAGACAGTCCAGGTGTGAGCATTAGGTCCCAAAATTTAGGGTACAGACACGAGCCACCTTTAAAAAAAAATGGCTTTTCTCCTCCCAAGTAAGAGGTATATGGAACTGAACAGAACCCAATGTTCTGTATTCTCTCAGCATAATAAGACATCAGATCTCAGAGCATCCGGACAATGGGTCTTCACACCCCTCAGCCCTTGTTCCCATTTGACCTCAAGGCTGGATCTTATTGTATTTCTTTGGCTTTGCTCTCTGTCTCTCTCCTTTGAGTATTGAGTTTCCCCAAACTGAAATCTATTTTGTGATTACATGAGAAACCCAGGATTTTCTTCACATTCCTTTGCTTCTCAGGCTCTCTTTTTTTTCCAGCACAGTCCTTTAATTTCAATTCTAGAGTCTTTTGAAAGTAGATGAATCAGAACTTAGACTTGTGGTTTCTTTACCTCTGAGTTCAAGGCCAGCTTAGGGCTACTTCCTGAGTTCAAAAAGTGACTAGACAAGGTCATGAGACAGGTCTCTAAAACCAAGAAGTCAGGAAGGATGGCTCAAGGCATTTTCTCCCAGCACTCGGAAGACTGAGGTAGAACTGTCAGGAGTTGAGTAAGCCCGAGTGGGTCCCATCGGTGTGGGCTAAAGAGACCTTGTCTTGAAAAAACAAAACAAAGTAAAAACGTGATCGTGGCATGGTGATCACACTACAATCCTAGCACTGGGAAGGTGGAGTTTAGAACCTTCAGAATTAAAAGCCCAGGGCCCAGAAGATGGGTCAGTACGTAGAATGGCCCAGAAGGTGGGTCAGCACGTGGAATACTTGGGCTCAATCCTGACAGACTGAGTTCTAGCCTCAGAGCCCACATCAAGGCGGATGGAGAAAAAGGACTCACAGAGTTGTCACGACCTTTACCCATCCACTCATGGCATGCCACAAACATGCACGTGCACACATAGTAAGATGTTCTTTAAATATTTAAAATAAAAAATTCAAGGTCAGCTTTAGCTGTATAGCCATTTTGAGGCCAGCCTGGACTACATAACACTCTTGTTTCTTTTTTTTTTTTTTTTTTTTT
>BDUI01000106.1:293183-309422 GCA_002335545.1 Apodemus speciosus | reverse complement strand
ACTGGCTGTCCTGGAGCTCACTCTGTAGACCAGGCTGGCCTTGAACTCAGAAATCTGCCTGCCTCTGCCTCCCAAGTGCTGGGATTAAAGGCGTGCGCCACCACACCCGGCGCTCATTTGTTATTTTTCTTCTGCATATGGAAGGCTAGCTGAGCTTTGAATTTCTGGAGAGCCCTATCTTCCCATATGACTGCTTTCTGGAGAGTCCTATCTTCCCATATGACTGCTAGACATTCAGATGCATGGGCTGTGCTCTGAGCGTTTATGTGGGTTCCCCGGACTCAAACTCACATCCTTGTGCTTGCATGATAAGCACTTCTATTCATTGAGCCATCTCCCTAGCCCCAATTTATTTATTTGTTTGTTTGGTTGTTTGTTTTAAGATAGGTTCTCATGTAGCCCAGGCTAGCCTGGAACTTGCTCTGTAGCTGAGGATGGCCTTGAATTCCTGATCCTCCCACCTCCACTTCTAAGTGCTGCAATTGCAAACATGGGCCACCTCAACCAGTTACATACAATGCTGGAGATCAAACTGGTCTCGAGCAGTTAGTGCGAGCATTCTATCATTGGAGCTACATCACCAGCCCTACAGCTACTTAAAAAACTCACTGAGCGGTGAGCTGGGCAGTGCTGGGCATGCCTTGAATACCAGTACTAGGCAGGCAGTGGCAGTAGGATCTCTGTAATTTCGAGACCAGGCTGGTCTGCAGAACAAGTTCCGGGACAGCCAGGATTACACAGCAAAAACATGTCTTGAAAAAAATAAACAAAAAATGCATACGTACACACATGCATGCATACATAAATACATTCGTACATACATACATGGCACACTTCAGTCATTAGTTCCAACCTAAGAACTGTGCAGCCGGCTCCCAGCCTGGCTTTTAGACTTCTTCTAAATTCCTCTCAGAAATACTTTGGCCAGCAGGGTAGCTAGCTCTGCAGGTGGAGAGTGCTTGCTGCCACCCACGGATGAGCTGAGCTCCGCCCACGGATGAGCTGAGCTCCGCCCACGGATGAGCTGAGCTCCGCCCATGGATGAGCTGAACTCCCGCTCATGAATGAGCTGAGCTCCCACCGTGAGACCCGCATCTGGGGGAGGGAGAGAACAGATTCCAGAACCTTGTTCTCTGCCCTACCCCTCCAACCCCCACCCGTCCAACACACACCCCCTACAACCCCCACCCCCTACAACTCCCACCCGTCCAACCCCTACCCGCTCCAAACCCGACCCCCTCCAACCCCCATCCCCTCCAACCCCGTACCCCGAGGACATGACATCGTACACACTGCACACACATACCTATCTGCAAGGTGTGATGGCTCACCCCTGTAATCCCAGCACTTGAGAGACTAAGACATGAAGCCTGTCCTGATGTTTACCTTGTTAGTCCCCTCTGCCCTCTCTCAGTCAGTCAGTAACTGTTCTGCCTTCACAAAACAATAGCAAACAATCTGCCAGAAAGCTCCTGACTGGGCAGTGGAGAGCCGTGTCTTCATATTGGAGCCATTCTGATTGACCATGCAGTTGTTTACACAGGGATTTACTTAGCATCATGTGGGTGCTGGGAATTGAACCTTGGGCCTGTGGAACCTGAGTCCAGTTCTCTTAACTGCCTTTCCATCTCGGCAACCCCCAGGCTAGCCTTTAACTTTGCATGTTTGACTACAATTGTGAGCTACTGTCCATGGCTTGACTCTTTAATGAGTCCAGTGTCTGCTTCCTGTGGCCTGTGCACATTGGTGCTGGTCTGTTCTACAAAGTAATATCAAATCAAATGCTCTTCATGAAAATACCTAAAGTATTTATGATTAAGTTACTCAGTTTTTTAGTTTCTTTCAATTTTCATTTGACAGGGTGTCTAGCACTCTGCTTTTCTAATTTTTCCCCCCAATACAGGATTTCTCTGTAACAGCTCTGGCTGTCCTGGAACTCAGTTTGTAGATGGGCTGGTCTTTAAATTTTTTTATCTTATTTCTTTATTCATGTGTGCATAGCCTCAACTATGTTTTAAGAACCACACGTGGAAGTCAGAAGAATTCCCTCCACAAAGCTTCGACAGTCTTGGCAGGAAGCACCTTTACCCTGTTTTTATTTTTTGTTCCCAAGGATCCCAATTATGTATAATGTATCCATATACATAATCCAGAGTCTGGATTCTGTTGGCAATAGAGTCAGAAGTTAAATCCTGTCAATGGCATTAGCCAATCTGTAGTCCTAGGAAGATTTCTAAATTCTCAGGCGCCTTGATAATAATCCAGGGACAACGTTGGTCCTATTCATTTATTCAATGAGTTCTTTGATTTGTAATAAAAAGTCTGTATCATTATGCCTTCCAGGGACCTAATAAGTACACATTAAAATATCTGACTCAGGACAGAAACGTTTCATTATTGTCAGTGCTGTGCAGGATGCCCAGTGCAGATTCAATTACACGCCGCCTACAAGAGGTAGACTGTGATTGCAGTGTGTGCCAGAGCAAGCCTGTGGTCACCTGACCTGTCATTTTTGCCCAACTAAGGTTCTTGCCTATAGGTGGCAGACTTCAGTCTCCAAAGGGCTTTATATTTATCTTGGATGTCTGCAGTCATAGTGCCTGCATACCCTTGTTTCTAAACTGTAGGTTATTGAAGTAAACAGTGGACCAAGTCTCTGTTTTTGATAAAAGGTTTGGCTCATGGTTTCAGAGAACACAGTCATTTGTCCACTGGCCCATGTCTGTGGCCATATTGGAGCAGGTAGGCATACCAGTTCAAACTGGACCAGAATGGTTTGCTTCTTGGCAGCTGAGAAGACAGAAGACAGCTCTGTTCCTACATTTATCTAGTGAAGAAAAGCAGACGAACACACAGGTCAGGGTAATAAGCAGGTGGAAAACAAAGATGGTGATGAGTTGTGTTTATGTGCGGCAGGAGATGCTTCTCTCCTGAGGTGAGCCTGGGCCCATGACCTCAAGGAATTGAGACTGTCAGCCCTGCAAATGGGGGTATTTAGGAAGAATCTGGAATGTGCTAGAATTGTATTTATTTCCTTAGTTCTTCAGACTTCCAGTTCTTCCCCTAAAATGGAAGAGGGAAACTATAGGCCTTTTACATAGTGAAACCCATTTAGTTTTGATGAACTCAAGTCGGGTGGGTCCAACTTTTAGGGGAAAGACAGTTCTAATGGCAGGGAAGAGGGAAGCAAGGGGAGACAGATCATTGTTCTGTCTTTAGTCGTTTGTCTATCTAGCAGGCAGTCTATCTTTACATGCTTGCCATGTGTGTTAAACATTGCCTTACACCAAAGAACAAGATGACCCGCCCTCATGAGGGCTACATTCCAGGGAAGATAATAAACAGTAAAATCAGGAAAACTAGTACTATGGTTAGATCGGCACAGAGGAAGCTAGGGCCAAACATTAGTGAGTTTGAGGCCAGCTTTGCAATAATGTAATTACTTCTGTGGATACAGAATCTCAGGTAGCCCAGATTGGCCTTGAACTTGATACCTTGAGAGTTCATCCTCCTGCTGCCACTTCCCAGTGCTGGGACTGCAGGCACATCCACGTGCTTGCTTTTATGTGACGCTGAACTCAAACCCAAGGCTCGTGCGTGCTAGAGAAGCACTGTCTGACTATGAGTGCAGCCTCTTTTTCTTTTTTCTTTTCTTTTCTTTTTTTTTTTTTTTTTTCTGCTGAGACAGGGTTTCTCTTTGTAGCTCTGGCTGGCCTGGAACTCCCTCTGTAGACCAGGATGGCCTGGAACTTACAGAGATTCATCCTCCTCTGCCTCCTGAGTGCTGGGATTAAGGGCATACACCACCAGCACCCTGCTAAGGTCATGCTTTTAAAAAGAACAGTGAATGCTAGGGATACAGCCCAGCAGTGGACTGCCTAGCATGCTGGCTGCTCTGAATTGGCTGCATAGCCCAGGAATCAACAATCAATCAATAAGATACTCGAAGAAGCTTTTAGAAGAAAATTATATTTGAGGCAGGCACATGTCAAATCCTTTAATCTCAGCACCCAGGAGCCAGAGGTATCCAGATGTCTGTGAGTTAAAGGGCAGCCTGGTCAACAAATGAAGTTCCAGGACAGCCAAGGCTACATAGTGAGACACTGTCTCAAGAATGAGGGGGGTGGGGAGGGAAGGAAAGAAGGAAAAGAAAGAGAGAAAGAGAAACAAGAAAGCAAAGAAAATAACATTTGACTTTTTTTTAAATATTCATTTATTTTATTTATATGAGTACACTGTAGCTGTCTTCAGACACACCAGAAGAGGGCATTGGATCCCATTACAGATGGTTGTGAGCCAACATGTGGTTGCTGGGAATTGAACTCAGGAAGTGCTCTTAACCGCTGAGCCATCTCTCCAGCCCTGACATTTTCTTCCTATTTAAAATGCTGGAAAGTAATTGTGACTCCAGCATATAGTGGACACTTGTATTTTAAGGACCTAGGACCTGAGGTTTTTTGTTTTGCTTTATTTTTTATTGGATATATTCTTTATTTACATTTCATTTATACCTTTTCCTGGTTCCCTGCCCCCCAAAGGTCCCACATGCCCTTTTCCCTCCCCCTGTTCCCCCATCCACCCCTTCCCAGGACCCAAGGTTTTATAACAAATTTAAAAGTATATTTTCTGCAGACCCAGAGCATCTTTCTTTCCTTCTTTTTCTTTTCCATCTCGACATTTATTTATTCATTGTGTTGTGTGAGACTCGCGCACTAAGTAAAGAGGTCAGAGGACTTACAGGAGGAGTCGCTTCCTGTGTGGTTTCTGGAGATGAATTCAGGCCTTTGGCCCTGGTGGCAAGCGCCGGCCTTCCCTCTCTGAGCTATCCCACAAGCCCCCTCCCCCTTTAAAGGTGGAGTCTCATGGTAATCTAGACTGACCAGGAGCTTGCTAGATGAAACATCAGAGTCAGGCTGGCTCTGGCTGTGCAGCAGCCTCCTGGCCCAGCCTTCCTCATGTTTGCAGGCCTGAGGCCTCACCGTGGCTCAGTACCCTGCCATCTTCAGACCCACTCTGACCATTCAGTGGTTACCCTTCCAGGACCAACGAAATTCAGCACCATCCCCTCTCCCCACACAGCTGCCAGTCAGTCAGCATGAGCCTGTGCTGGGTGTACTGGAAGCCCTTCCTGAAACCAGCTCATGCCATGGGCAGTGCTTGAGGTGAACAGATTCCCGGCACCAGGCCGCCTTTAAACACTCCGCTTTCTGAGAAGCACAAATCAAACTGAGCAACCAAATCTGCAAGTGCTGTAAAGGTTTTAAAAAAGAAGAATCAGGGACTGTCAAGATGGCCCGGTGGTGAAGAGGAAAGACTGCTTGCTCTTCCAGAGGACCAGAGTTCAGTTCCCAGTATCCACACGGTGGCTTGCAACCATCTGTAACTCCAGTTCCAAGTTATCAGACACCTTCTTCTGCCCTCCATGGGCAGCTCTGTTGGGTGCACAGACAGACAGACATGCAGACAAAACACTATGGGTTTAATATCTACAATGATATTAAATTTTTAAAAAATATAAGATGAGACACTACATAGGTACATAAAGAAACTAAGTGAACCAGCCTTTAATCCTGGCACTAGGGAGGCTGAGGCAGGCAGTCTGTGTGATCAAGGCCAGCCTAGTCTATATGGCAATTTGCAGGACAGCAAGGATTTCAAACAACCGTAGCTATGCAAATGTGTTCTGTGACTTTAGCAGGAAGGCAAAGGTTTGGGTCACTTCCTGGGCAGTAAGCAGAAAAGCTCACCAGCCCAGAAGGGCTCCCACCGTGGAGGCTGTAGTGGGGATTAGTTTGGCCCCAGGAGAGGCACTCTCTTAACAGGAATGGAAGTCCTGTTTTGACATAACTCTGGTCTCTGCCTTCAGATGTGTCACCAGTGGCCGCTGGCCTCATCGGGGCCTCTGTGCTGGTAGTGTGTGTCTCCGTGACTGTCTTTGTGTGGACATGCTGCCACCAGCGGGCAGAGAGGAAGCACAAGACCCCGCCATACAAGTTTATTCATATGCTGAAGGGCATTAGCATCTACCCAGAGACCCTCAGCAACAAGAAGAAAATCATCAAAGTCCGGAGAGACAAAGATGGCCCTCAGAGGGAAAGCGGACGCGGGAACCTGTTAATTAACGCGGAGTCTGGCCTGCTGAGCCACGACAAGGACCCCAGAGGGGCCAGCCCCGCATCCTGTATAGACCAGTTACCCATCAAAAGAGACTCTGGGGAGGAACTGAGGAGCCCCATGACAAGCCTGACCCCTGGTGAAAGCAAACCCACCTCCCCATCGTCGCCAGAGGAAGACGTGATGCTGGGGTCCCTAACCTTCTCAGTGGACTACAACTTCCCCAAGAAAGCTCTGGTGGTGACAATCCAAGAAGCCCACGGGCTGCCAGTGATGGACGACCAGACCCAGGGCTCCGATCCCTACATCAAAATGACCATTCTTCCTGACAAGCGGCATCGAGTGAAGACCCGGGTGCTGCGTAAGACCCTGGACCCCGTGTTCGATGAGACCTTCACCTTCTATGGCATTCCATACAGCCAGCTGCAGGACCTGGTGCTGCATTTCCTCGTGCTCAGCTTTGATCGCTTCTCTCGGGATGACGTCATTGGGGAGGTCATGGTGCCCTTGGCTGGAGTGGACCCCAGCACAGGCAAGGTTCAGCTGACCAGGGACATCATCAAGAGGAACATCCAGGTGAGGAGGAAGAGTATGCGGGGGAGGGATGGCCAAAGGGGACACACCAGATCTCAGCGGAGTGCGAGGAGGATCAGGAGAGAGACAGAAGCAAAGACAGGTGACAGAGAAGTACTGAGTTCTTAGCTAAGCTGTGGCCAAAGTATAACAGAAGGCCAGGCAGGTGTGGTCCTCTAAGAGGCAAGTTCCGGGAGAGGAAAGGGCGAGTTGGTGCTAAGCTTTCACTTGGTGGTTGGTGTCCTAGTGCTACATCCAGCTGGTTTGGAACAGACTGGCCCACCAGCCCTGGACCCATCATAGTTTAAGGACAAAAGGGCTGACTTGGTGCTCTAGAACCTGTGATCTTGAGGGAACATGCATCCCACTGCTGAAAAAATTGTAAAAATTAATTCACTTTATCCTCAGCTTCCTTTCCTAGATGAGTGTAAATGTTATTATGATTTTTTTTTTTAAGATGGGAGTCTCTCTATATAGCCCTGGCTATCCCAGAACTCATTAATGGGCTGGCTACAACTTCACAGAGAGCTGCCTGCCTCTGCCTCTGCCTCTGCTTCCCAGGTGCAGGGATTAAAGGCGTGCACCACTGCACCCAAATTTTCTATTTTTTGTGTTTGTTTGTTTGTCTGTTTGTTTGTTTGTCTGTCTGTTTGTTTGAGACAGGGCTTCTCTGTGTAGCCCTGACTGTCCTAGAACTCACTCCTCAGAGCAGGCTTAGTCAGAGGTCCCCCTGCCTCTGCCTCTGCCTCTGGTGCTGGGATGAAAGGTGTGTGCGACCACTGCTCCACGATTTTTGGGACAGGGTCTCGTGTAGACCAGACTGGCCTGGAACTTGAGCTTGATGCATGCCCAAAGATGACTTTCAGCTCTTGATCTTCCTGCCTCTACTTCCCAAGTGCTGAGATTATAGGTGTGCACCACCAAGCCCAACTATGCGTGTGTTTGCTCTTTCCTTTTTTTTTTTGTTTTGTATGTCTTTTTGTTACATTTATATATTATTTATTTGTAAATTATGGGGACACATGTGTGTCACAGCATGTCTGTGGAGATGAGAGAACAACTAGCAGGAGCTGATTTTCTCTTTCCACTCAAGTCAGACATGGGAGCAAGCGCGCTTACCCACGGAGCCATCTCAACGGTCCCTGAGCATTTCTTTGAAAATATTTTATTATTTATTTTTTATTTATTTATATCTTACTATTTTATTATATTTTTATTATTATTTCTGTATGTGTGGGCATGTGTGTGGGCATGTGGGTGTGTAGGTGTGTGCATCTGCACACATGTGCCTGAGGACACCAGAGGGTGCTGGATTCCTTGGAGCTGGAGCTTAACTGTCTAATGTGGGTGTTTAGAACTGAACTGAGTCCCCTGAGAATACAAGCTCTTAACCATCCAGCCATCTCTTCGGCCCCTGTGGACATCTTTTTATAAGCACGTTATGACTTCACTCTCCAAGCCCTAACCTTAAACACTTCTTCTCCTCCTCTCCCTGGTTTGCACTGGGAGGAGGATCAGGACCTCCACACTGCCCTTTCTCCCTCTTTCCCGGCTCAGAAGTATTACTCTGGAATTAATGTCCTGAGTACAGAGCATAGACAACCACATCTCCAGAGCATAGACGACCACGCCTCCAGAGCATAGATGACCACGCCTCCAGAGCATAGATGACCACGCCTTCTGGCAGCTCATCCAGGTCTTTCACGTGGCGGTGGGGAGCAGGGCTGCTGGTGCACACTGGTGCTTGGAATTGACTGCCTGACTGGACATCTCAGCTTCTGCTCCCCAGCTGCGCTACTATAGGCACCTAGCTGCTCTCAGTCTGTTCCCCTCAGCCGCCTTCCCCAGTTAGGTCGTGATGAGGAATCAGGTAGCATGCCTGGAGTATCATTACCCTTAAGAAGTTCTCACCTTGTTGGAGGAAAAAGACATTGTTGGCAGTGTTAGTTTGCAACGCAGAGGCTGGATGGAGCCTAAGACAGAGCTACTGCAGGAGCATGTTCCTAAGTGAGAGACAGTACTTGTCTAACATGACAGACCCTCGAGTCACTCTCCAGGACATGGGAGAGAAAATGGAAGGGGGGATTTGTTTTTTATGTTGACCAAGAATTGGATGGAGCTGAAGATGACCTCGAAGCCCTCGCTGTCCTCCCTGCCTCCCCAGCGCTGGGGTTTGGGTGTGCACCAGCACACAGTGTTTGCGGTGCTAGGGTTCGACCCCAGGGCTCACATGCACATGCGCGCCTGCACGCTCCCAGCTGAGCTACATCTCCAGCACGGACGTTTATTGTTTTGTTTCATGATACATGGGATCTTACTATGTAGCTCTCGATGGCCTGGGCCTTAGTATGTAGACTGGGCTAGCCTAGAACTTACTATGTAGCCTAGGCTGCCTTTGAGTTTACAATAATCCTGCTTTTGCTGACTGAGTGCTGGAATCCTGTATCATGGCAGAGTCCTGAAGCCCCAGCCCTTGGCAGGTGGATGAGAAGGCTTAAGAGGGCATCCTCAGCTATGGCAGGCTGAATGTCAGCAGAGGGCCGGAAACTGTCTCAGAAACACGCACACATACTCTCACACGCTCGCACACGCACACTTGCTCACACACTCACACACGCTCACACTCACACACACGCTCACACACACACACACACACACACACACGCTCACACACACATGCCCACACACACACATGCTCACAAACGCTCACACATACACACACACATGCTCACATACACACGCTCACACACGCACACATGCTCACATACACGCTCATACACACACGCTCACACACATGCTCACATACACGCTCACACACACACATGCTCACATACACTCTGTCACACACACTCACACACATTCTCATACACACACGCTCTCACACACGCTCACACATACACACATGCTCACACACATGCTCACATACACGCTCACACACACGCTCACATGCGTTCTCATACACACACACACACACACACACACACACACACACACACACACGGCCATGGGTGTGGCTGAGGTGGTAGAGTGCTCGCCTATGAGGCACAGAACCTTAGGCTGGATCCCTGGTCCCATATGAAATGAAAGTAGAGGGACGCCCGCCGGGCGTGGTGGCGCACGCCTGTAATCCCAGCACTTGGGAGGCAGAGGCAGGCAGATTTCTGAGTTCGAGGCCAACCTGGTCTACAAGAGTGAGTTCCAGGACAGCCAGGGCTACACAGAGAAACCCTGTCTCAAAAGACCAAAAAAAAAAAAAAAAAAAAAAAAAAAAAAAGAAAAGAAAAGAAAAAAAAAAGAAAAGAAAAGAAAGAAAGAAAGAAAGTGGAGGGCCATCCCTACAGCCCAGTACTTAGGAGCATCAGGGGTTCGAAGTCAGCCTTTCTTATCTACGAGTTCAAGAACAGCCTAAAATGCTTGACATCCTAGCTCCAAAGGAGAAAAGGACATAGCAGGAAGGGACAGTGGAGACGAAAGAAGGGAAATGTCCCCTTCTCTGTCGTCTCACTGCCTGCTGTCCCTGAGTCTCTGCTCCCCACTTTCCAGTTTCTGGCCCCCATTTACAGGGCTTCAGTGCTCAGCCTTGCTCACCCTGGGAGAAGGAGAGCCGTTCCCAGCAGCACACCCCCAACTCTTCCAGACCACTGTGCCCACAGGCCGTACTGTGGGGGAGGGGTGGCTCGGTGCCAAGCTGCAGCTGGGAAAAGACCGGCCAGAAAGGAACTGATTCAGGCTGGACACAAAGCAGCCTCAAAGGCAGGGCCCTGGGCAGAGAGCACAGACAATGGCGTTTGCTAAACCGCCAGGAGTTCTTGGGGAGAGCCAAGTCTCTCCTCATGTTATTAACTCCATTCATGAGACTGAAGCCAGGGCTAGCATCTGAGCAACACATCGCAGTAGGAGAGGCCCAGACAGGACAGCAGGGCTTGCCAGACTCCCACACTTCCTGAGCCCTTATCTCCGATCAGCACCAGGGAGTCTATCCTCCATTCATGCCCAGGATCCCCTGCCAAAGAGCCCCCAAATGCCATCTCCAAATCATCCTCAGGACAAAGCGTGGGCTTCAGCCAGAACTCCTCCACACATTTCACTTTCCTGCTCATCTTTAAAAGGCTTTAAAAAAAAAAAAAAAAAAAAAACAAAAAACAAAAAACAAAAAAAAAAAAAAGAGGGGCCTAGGGGGATGTGCTGGAGATCTAACTCAAGGTCTGACACACATTGAGCCACATCCCCAGCCCAAGACATCCTCTTATAGCTTATGATTGCAACCAAACCTTCCTTCTAAGGCTAGTTTGTGACTACAACCAAACCCTCCTCCTAAGGTTCCTGGGCAGGACGGCTGAGAACAGGGGTTAGGAGGTACAGTGCTGGGCCAGCGTGCACAGAGCTACACAAAATCATGGGCACATGTGGTTGTGTGCCCTTCTAACGGAGCCACACACCAGCCCCTAGGGGAAGATTTTTTTTTGGGGGGGGTGTTGGTTTTTCGAGACAGGGTCTCTCTGTGTAACCCTGGCTGACCTGGAACTCTGTAGACCAGGCTGGTCTCAAACTCAGAACGCCTGCCTCTGCCTCCCGAGTGCTGGGATTAAAGGCGTGCGCCACCGCCGCCCAGCTGGGGAAGAATTTTTTGAGACAGGGTCTCACCGTGCAGATCTACACCCCGAGCTATGTAGGTCTCTGTCTGCAGCGTGCTAGGGTTAAAGGCATGTGCCACAATGCCTGGACTGCGGAATTGATTTTTTTCTTATTTATTTTTGTTTTATGTGTATGGGTATTTTGCCTGCATGTATGTTTGTGGACCTAATACCTAGAGAGGCCAGAAAGGGGCATTGGCTCCTCTGAAGTTACAGACAGTTGTGAGCTGCCATGTGGGTGCTAGGAATCAAACCCGGGTTGTCCAGAAGAGCAGCCAGTGCTCTTAACTGCTGAGGTCACTCCAGCCCTTGAAAATAATTTTTTAAGCAACTGCTTTGTTTTCTTACACTGTACTTAGCAATCATAAGTGAGCTCACTTTCTCACACGAAGCTGGCACAGGAGGCACAGGCAGAGAGCCGGGACGAGCCACCTGGCAGAGGGGACAACAGAATCATGACATGGCCTCAGTGTTCCTTGGCTTGTGCTGCTAACCTGGGGCAGTGTCACAGCAATGAGAAGATTGTTAAAATCCCAGATTTGCATGTGACCTCCAGATCATCCGGTCTAGCTGATGGGACTGTAAGGAGAAGAAAAGGCATGTTAATATCCCAGGGACACAAAGAGAGCTCTTTCTTGCGGAGAGGGGATGCGGAGTGTTCAGGTTCTCTCTCTTGCATTTTCTCATGGCTGTGATTTAGAGCAGTAGAGGTCCTGCAGACTTCTGGTCCCACAAAAGGTTTATTGAGGGCACAGAGGCCCACACAGTGTGGGTTCTAGTTAGAAAATGACTCTGACGGAGGCGCTAAGCTAGTTACAAGGAAGTGGACCTGTCCTCCACGGGTTCCCATGGATCCTGGTGCATCCTTGGGTACCCTGGTTCTATCCCACAGCAGAGGTTTTGTCAGACATGGCTAAGATCTCTTCTCCAGGCCTTTCCCCTTGCTTGCTTCACAACAGGGTATTTGCCTGACTGGGCCCGGTGACTGGGAAACAGCCTAGCTCCCAGCCAGTAGTGGCTCAAAAGAGCCATTGACCATGCTTCCTGAACTGAGAATTGAATAGAAAGCGTAAGGGAGGGGCCGAGGGAGCGAGGAGATCTGGCCCTCCCTGCAGGAGGATGGCTGGCAGTCAGGTTATGGCCGCTTCGTAGCACAGAGGCAGCTGGGTGGGGTGGCCATGCTGCCCGAGGAAAAGAGCCAGAGGAGGAGGAGGCCAGGAGACCGGTAACTGTCTAGGAATGAGGCAAGAGAGAAACCCTGAAGTTGTCTGTTTTCCCAGAGAACGAGGATGGGGCACAGGGACTCTGCAAGAACAGATGATCTGGGGAAGGCCTTAAACAGTGACTAGGAAACTTAGGCCACAGAAACGGCTTTCGGGGCTGTCGTCTGTCTTGGTTTTGGTTTGAGAGAAGGTCTCCCCAAGCTACTCGATCTAGGTTCAGAGTTGCCTTCCCCCACCTTTAGGCTTTGGAGCAGCTGTGCACAGCTCTAAGCTATGATCGTATTTGTTAATTAGTTTGATATATGTTTTGTTTTGTTTTTGTTTTTGTTTTTGTTTTTGTTTTCAAGACAGGGTTTCTCTGTGTAGCTCTGGCTGTCCTGGAACTCACTCTGTAGACCAGGCTGGCCTTGAACTCAGAAATCNTTTGTTTTCAAGACAGGGTTTCTCTGTGTAGCTCTGGCTGTCCTGGAACTCACTCTGTAGACCAGGCTGGCCTTGAACTCAGAAATCCGCCTGCCTCTGCTTCCCAAGTGCTGGGATTAAAGGCGTGCGCCACCACCGCCCGGCTTGATATATGTTTTTTTAAATAAGGATACTTCACTTTTTTTTTTATGTTTCTGAGTGTATTGCCCACATGTGTTTGTGTGTACCATACATGTGCCTGGTTCCCTGGGAGGCCAGAGACAGTGTTGGATTCCCTACAGCTAGAGCTCTAGACGTTGGGAGCCAACCTGGGACACTGAGGACCAAACCCAGGCCCTCTACAAGGGAGACCAGCGTTTTCTGCTCAGCTGTCCCCAGCCTGGGTTTGGAGGTCTGAGGCAGATTCTTATGTAACCCAGGATGACAGTGACCATGACCGTGACCTCCTGACCCTACGACCTGTTAAACTGTGGGACCGCAGGCGTGAGCTTTGTTCAGCTCCTGTTTGGGCAGCCTGGGCAGTCCTGTTGGTGAGGCTTCGTGTGTGTAGCTTCTCTGACATTTCTAGGACATGGGATCCCACAACAGACTTCCTTGTCCTCTGGCTCTTGCAGTCTTTTCGGCCCCTTCTTCTGGAATGATCCCTGAGCCTTGGGTACAGGAGATGACAGGAACATTCGTCAGTTGAGACTGGGCTCCGCAACTCTGCATCTGATCAGATGTAATTTTCTGGAGTGGTCTTCTGTTGCAAAGAGGTTAGCTCCATGTGGCATGAGAGCTGTGCTTTCCCTAGACCCTGGAGAACGATGGATTTTCACCCTGAATTTTGTATCCGGTCTTTTCCTCTCAGCACTGAGATTAGAGGTATTCTCAGCCATGTTCAGTTTTATAGAGGGCTTGGGGTCCAATGCAGGGCTCTGTGAAGGCTCAGCCAGCGCTCTACCAAGTGAGCCACAGGCCCCGCCTCGGTATGGGACTGGTTTTATTCCACCCTATTCTTTCTCCTCAATTCAAGCCCTAGAAGTCTGTCAGTTCCACTAGAAGGCAGGGCCATTTATGAAAGATGACAACTCCAGCAAAAACAACCATTCCTCAACTAAGTTGATTGCCATTAACCCTAAGGTCAAGACCAAAACGTTTGTCTATGAGAAGGAAGGAAATGTTTTCTTTTCTAATCATGTGTGTGTGCTTGTGTGTGGGTATGTGAGTGTGTGTGCTTGTGAGCTATCTGATATGGGTGCAGGAAATCAAACTCAGCTCCTCTACAAAAGCCTCTCTCTCTCTCTCTCTCTCTCTCTCTCTCTCTCTCTCTCTCTCTCTCTCTCTCTCTCTCATTTATTTTATGTGTATGCGTGTGTGTGCTTGGGTGTATTTATGTGAGCTATGTGCACGCAGGAGCCCATGGAAACAAGGGGGCATGAGATCCCCTGGAGCTGGATTACAGGCAGCCGTGAGCTGCTGCGGATGCTAAGGATGGAGCCTCGGTCCTCTGTGAGCGCAGCGAGTGTTCCTGACTACTGAAGCATCTCTCCAGCCACACGATCAGGGGTTTTGTTTGTTTGTTTGTTTGTTTTGCTTTGCTTTGTTTGTTTGGAGATGGAGTCTCTCTACATAGCCCTGGCCTAGAACTCACAGAGATCCTCCTGCCTCTCCTTCCCAAGTGCTAAGATTGTGCCTCTGAGGATAATGTTGTTTTTATGTGTGTATACCTGAGCGTGAGTGTCCGAGGAGGCCTGAAGAGGGCATCAGGTCCCCTGGAATCACAGATAACAATGAGCCACATGACATAGGTCCTGGGAATCAAACTCAGGGCCTCCGAACAAGCAGTGCCTATGGTAAACCGCGGCACCACCTCTCCAGTCTGCCTGAGGGTAATAGTGTACAGCGGATTCTCCCACTTTATCCCAAGTGCAGAGACCACAGGGAGTCTCCCCACACCCACTTGAGCTGTTTGTGTGGTTGGTTGGTTGGTTGGTTGGTTGGGCTTTGACATGGGATCTTGCTGTTAGCTCAAGCTGACCTCAGACGCCACTCCTGCTTCAGCTTCCCGTGCTGAAATTATGGTGTGTGCTGTTACTCAGAACAAAAGCCGTTCCTGGACCCGCCTGCGTAGGCATGAGGCATTCAGTGTTTGCTTCGCACCCATCCCTAGCTAGGGAACCAAGAACCACAGCTAATGTGACGAGAATTCTGCTTCCATTTACGAGTGATTTTTCTTGTGTGTGTGTGAATGTTTGTCCACTTGTGTGCACTGCATCATGCAGTGTCCCCAGAGGTTGGAAATAGAGCACAGACGTTTGTGAGCTGCCGTGTAGGTGCAGAGAACAGAGCCAGCTCCTCTGCGAAAGCAGTGCTCTGAGTCTCCAGCCAACATGCCAGTTCCCTGTTTAATGCTTTCAATTAAACAGTATCCATGTATGTTTCAGTGTTTTGCCTGTGTGTGCACCAAGTGTGTGCACCATGAGTGTGCCTGGTGCCTGTGGAAGTCAGAAGATGGGATTAGAGTCCCTGGATGAGGGGACTGTGGATGGCTGTGAGCCACCGTGTGGTTGCTGGGAATGGAACTCTGTCCTCTCCAAGAGCAACAAGTGCTCTTAGCTACTGAACTATCTCCTCAGCCCCTCATTTAATTTTAATGAGTTGAAGCTAATGAAGACACGTCCAGCTGGTAGCCAGTCTATTGAACAACTCCCTCTTGGTATTTTGGAAGGTGTTTCCCAGAGGCATTACTTTCCATGTGGTTATAGCTAATTGTGAAAGTGAAATTAGGGTCTCTCCTCAGATTCTCCGAATACTCCCAAAAGGAAACAACCCAAAAGCACACACGTGGGCAAGGAAAACGGCTGATTTTATTGGGCAGGAATACATAGGTACAATCAAGAGCTGGTCGAAACAGTGAAATAAGGACAAAATGTGAACTTCAGTCGAGCAGAGAAAAACCATAAAATGTCAATCCGAGTCTACTAGTTCCTCTTGTGCTTCCATTCCAATACCAGAGGCCGCCGCTGGGGCTGGGGCTGGCCCTGAGTTTGATCCCCAGGACTGCCTTTCTATTTAGAAAAGGAGGGCCGGCCAGGCAGTGGTGGCGCACGCCTTTACTCCCAGCACTTGGGGGGCAGAGGCAAGCGGATTTCTGAGTTTGAGGCCAGCCTGGTCTACAGAGTGAGTTCCAGGACAGCCAGGGCTGACAGAGAAACCCTGTCTCGAAAAAACAAAACAAAACAAAACAAAACAAACAAACAAACAAACAAAAAACAAGAGAGAGAGAGAGA
>BDUI01000106.1:236778-249881 GCA_002335545.1 Apodemus speciosus | reverse complement strand
ACTCACTCTGTAGACCAGGCTGGCCTCGAACTCAGAAATCCGCCTGCCTCTGCCTCCCAAGTGCTGGGATTACAGGCGTGCGCCACCACGCCCGGCTTCTAGTTAGATTTTTAAAATTTAAAACTATAAAGACAAAAGTCAGATAGGATGTGAGCACATGCTTATAAACCAAGCATTTGGAAGGAGTTGGTGCAAGTAGCCTTGGGCCAAAATTCCACATTGGGTTACATGAGACCCTGTCTTAAAAGCAGAGCTCTGGAGAGATTATCAGTAGTTAAAAACGTTGCTTCTGGATTCAGTGTCTAGCACCTACACAGTGGCCCACAACCATCCAGTTTCAGATCCACAACCCTCTTCTGACCGTTTGCAGGCATCAGGAATGAAGATGGTAGGCAAAAAGACACATGAATAAATACTTTAAAAAGCAGGCAGCTCATGCCTTTAATTCCAGCACTCCAGAGGCAGAGGCAGGTGTATCTCTGAGTTTGTGACCAGTCTGGACTACAAATGCAGAAAAACCGTCTTGAAAAATAGACAAGATAGACAGGGATCTCTTTTTGAGTTCCAAGCTAGTGAAGGCTACACAGTGAGACCCAGTCTCATAAACAAACCAGCACAACCGGGCACTAGCTTCATCCACTCTGCACATCACATGCACTGAAACTTTCCTGCTTTATTCTTGCAACTTCCACTTCCGTTTTCTGTTGGAGACAGGATGTAGGGGAGCAGCTTAAGCTAGCCTACAATTCCTGACCACTCTCAGCCTAAGAGTGCTGAGGGGAGACCAGCAGGGAACAGAAGGAATGGTTTAGGTTCTACTTCACAGGCCAGGCTGACTTCAAAACCATAGCAACCCTGTCCCAGTCTTCCAAGTACAATTATTATATCTTGCTTTGAGGGTCTGAGTCTCACGTAACCCAGGCTGGCCTTAAATCCTCCATCCTCCAGCCCCTGAGTCCTGGATAAGGGTTTTCATGTGCGAGTGCAACTTCTGAAGAACTGGGTGTGGAACCAGGCAGCTGTTGTAATCCCAGATATGAGGGTTGCTTGAACTGCCTGCGGCAGCTAGAATTTGCCTTGTGCTCCAGCAGAGACATGGTTTTACTAGCTGCCATTTCTACAATTGTGTCACATTTGGAATTCTAGAACTTTTCAGAGTATATAAATGCTAGTGCCTGATAGTTCAGGTGGGTGGTTGGTGGTGGTTTCTTAGTAGCTGTGGTCAAAGAAGAAACAAATTAGATTCAGGCATTTTCCTAATTCCTCCCCTCTACCCCCATTTCTCTTCTATTTAGTGTAAGGGGGTGAAACTGGGGGGATGAAGGGTGGGGAAAAGAACCCACCAAGTAGCAAAGACCAGTTACAAAGCAACCCCATAGAGTTGCTTTGGTCATGGTGTTTCTTCACAGCAATGGTGGTGACAAAAAAATGCTGTCTCAAAATACTAATTTCTCTCTAAGATAGGGTCGCTATACTGGCTGTCCTAGAACTCATTAAGTACACCAAGGGCTGGAGAGATGGCTCAGAGGTTAAGAGCACTGGCTGCTCTTCCAGGGGTTCTGAGTTCAATTCCCAGCACCCACATGATAGCTCACGACCATCTGTAATGGGATCTGATGCCCCCTTCTGGTGTGTCTGAAGGCAGCTATGGTGTACTCATATAAATCCAATACATGTTTTTATTTTTTTATTTTTAAGAAGAAAGCGAGCAACTAAGTAACCAGACACAGTAGCATATGCTCAGAATACCAGCACTCTGGAGGCAGAAGCATTTCTCAAAATCATCCTATCCTGGTCTACATATCAGAGTTCCAGGGTAGACCTGGTGGGTCTCCTTAATCCCAGCATTCTGGACTCAGGAGACAGGCAGGTCTCTTAAGAGAATGAGGCTAGCCTGTTCCTTACAGAATTCCAGTCAGGTGGCTCAGATATTAGAGATACTTATCACACAAGCTGAAGAGCTTAGTTTGTTCGCTGGAAGCACATTGGAAGGAAAGAACTCATCCCTGAAGGGATGTCCTCCACAGCTACACACATGGAACAAAAATGTGTCCCATTCACTACTCTTTGTTTTTAAGATTTATTTTTCTGTGGAAGTGTTTGTAACTTTTTATGTATCACATGGCCCCCTCAGAGGCCAGAAAAGCAGACAGTGAGACCCTGTCTTAAAAACAATAAAGTGGGCTGGAGAGATGGCTCAGCAGTTAAGAACACTAGCTGCTCTTCCAGAGGTCCTGAGTTCAAATCCAAGCAAACACATGGTGGCTCACAACCATCTGTAATGAGATTTGACGCCCTCTTCTGGAGTATCTGAAGACAGCTACAGTGTACTTACATATAATAATAAATAAATCTTAAAAACAAAAACCAGCAGTCTAAAAGACCTGGAAAAATCAAATAGGGTCTTGAAAAAAAAAAAACATGTGCCTTAATAATAACCATAAATCTTTTGAATTTGAGGATATATTTTGCAGAATTATAAGCTCAAGGAACATATGTAAATTCTAGAGCCTGTTAAGTTCTTGTTGTGTAGGGAAATAACTGCATTATTCTATGAATACAGAAGGTTAATAAGGGCTGGGGAGATGACTCAAAGGTTAAGAGCACTATTTCAGAGGATCCAGGTTCAATTCCCATTTGCCACATGGCAACTCACAACTATGTATATTACTCCAGCTCCAAGGGATCTGATACTCTCACACAGACATAGATGCAACAAAACACCAATGCACATTAAAAAAATAATTAAAAAGAGTTTATTGATATTAGTGTATGAATGGGCTAGGGAAGAAAAAGAGAAATGACAAGCAGAATATTTATACATTTATTTATAATGAAATTATGGTCTAATTATTTACAACATACAAGAAACCAGAGAATAAGTTTGTACAAAGCCAGCCTGCAAAGTATTCAAAAATGTGCAAAAATGACAGTCAGTATCTCAGACGCTCCTGGCTCACCACCAATTCCTTCACTTCCACACATCAATATTTGATACAAAAAAGTTCTTTTGGCAAAACCCGCAATGCCAAGAAAAAAGGACAAGTCGCAATTCCAGTCAGAGTCACCATCCTGTCGGTGGCGCCACATCCCTCTTCTCGCTGCAACCAGTTCTGAGAGAGACAGATGACTGTTCCACGTTTTCTTTGACCCAGCTGAAAACAGGGAGCTGAGAAGAGCAGTGCCAACAGCAGTGGCTCTCTGAAACAAGTGTACCTCAAGGGGCCAGCTTTGGACCATCCCAGTAAAGAAACATTGCAAAAATAATTGCATTTTCCCGTTCAGGATCCAGTTGTATTTGACCATTCTAAATGAGTAAAACAGCATTTTCCAAACAAAGAATCCAAATGTAAAGAGGGACGAGGAGCTCTTAGAATTACATGGAAGTATGGAAGGAAGGGTCTTAAAACCATTTCCCACTAATAAATAGTAAGGCTTTGTTTGTAACCAGTTATCAAAATTGACCCAATAGTAGTAAAATACAAATAAAACTTTCTTTACAACAGAGTTGAGGCTGTTCATTTGGAAAAGGCTAGACCAGGTCAAACATGTAGCAATGACTCTGTCCTGATATCTCACTGGACAAGCACATTTCATCAACTGTTAAAAAGCCTGACACAGATTTGTGATTCTAAGTGAATTTTAACGGATGTTATGCCACTGCAGAAACAGGGTTTTAAAAAGAATGGCATCCCTTTACGACAGGGGACACTGCGTCCCTAATGTCTTCGAAGGTCCAAGATGGCCCCCAGAATAGGTCCCAGAGTCTTGTTTAATCAAGTGCATGCATTATTGCTAAGAAGAGTCACGGAGGGCCAAAACTCTGTCCACTATTTCCTATGGGGCCATCCAGAATGGCATCTGCTGCTTAGCTCTTGGCTGTGATGAAGGGTACTGATAGCCTAAACTCCAGCCCTGTGGAAAGCTACTTGCATTTTTATGACCTCCATGTTCTTCCTCTTCATCAGAGGAGTCTGCAGCATAAGCAACTAAGCCAAATCCCTTCTCTGCCGTTTTCATCTTCTTGGCTGGATAATCTAGAAGAGAGAACAACCCCAACCCCATACCCCACCAAGAAAAAAAAATACCATAAATTCGTTAATTAAAAAAAAGATGTTAATTATAAGTGGTTAGTTGGACACCATTTTGTAGCCACAGGGTCAATGGTCACCCCATAACGTTGATGATGACACGAAAAACAGCCAGCACCAGCAAATGACAATCCACCAGAACCATGTAAGAAAACAGAGAAAGAAAAAAGAAAAAAAAAGAAAAGAAAAAAGGAAAGTTAGCAAGTGTGCCTCTGCAGACTAACATCTCACCTCTTACAGAGCTAAAGGAAAAGAAGAAAAGAAAAACTGTTTTTTTCTTCTGTTCACTTTTATCAACTAGAGGCAAGGAACACAATGATCCCATGCACAGGATGCAGAGTCCCGGGATGCTGCTGGGTGAGGAGTTCAGCTCCCAATACATAGGAAAATTAACTTTTCCTAATCTACATCTGATGACCTCCAATCAGACAAAATGAGCAACAGGATTTTGAAATTACCTCCCAATCATTAGTATTTCCTAGGACTTTAATGTCACTGGTATGTATAAAATATAAAGCAGGCAACTCCATTCCCGACACAGAATGGCTAAAAATAGAAAGCTATATACTGTCCTTATAAATTAAAAAAAAGTATTGTTATTAGCCAGTAGATGACCAAGACTGGATTAAACCTGATTGAGCACAGTTATGCCACCCCGCTGGCCACCCCATCCCCAGCTACACTGCACTCACCGTGGCTTCCAGTCAAGGCCCCAGACCCATTCCTTTCATCTGACTCAGTTTTCATTCCAGTCACTGGAAAGGCTGGTGGAGGCATCAACTGCCTGTCAAAAGCATGACATTTCTTTTCAGAAAAATCCAGTATTTTGAATTACCCAGTCAAAGTAACAATAGTAACTGCTGATGTGATTACCAAGACTGCTGATACCGTAACCATTTAGCCTTTGCCCTCACCCTCTTTAATCATCAAGCATGTCTAAATAAGAAGACCATGCCAAACATAGTTAAGACTATTAAAGCCAAGTTCCCATGGAGACCAGAAAAGAGAGGTGGATGCCCGGGGATTAGAGTTACCAATGGCTGTGAGTTTACATGAGGGTGTTGGGAATTGAACCTGGACTTTCTAATTGAGTCCATCTTTATCCCTAAGTCATCTCTCCAGCAACAACCCATTTTATTTTTTTTGAGGGAGTGTCTCCTGTAGCTCAAGATGGCCTCAAAATTGATGGTCTTGAACTCTTGATCTTCCTGCCTCTATCTCTTGAAAGGGCACCCACCACATCAGACTATCATTCTGAAGTAGTAAAAATGACTTGATTGTATTAACACTCCTATGACTGCCTAATTTAGGAAAATGCCCAAAACCCAGAATGTAACTACCTCTGAGACAGAGAAAAGGGTTACTATCATATTATCCAGTTTTCAATGAACTGTTCTATTCCCATAACTTACCTGTCCCTCTCACGCTCTTTGCCTGAGGAACTTGCTGGCTTCGATCCTGCGCCTTCTATCTCATTCTGACTGGAGAAGCCTGTACCTAAATTAGTCATATGAATGGGTCCATGCTATGAGCAGAAAAATACAGTAGCATTAGCAAATCTACAACTGCTGCATTGACTTTAGCTCCTTAATGTAACTGTCAAGTGCCTCATCTGTCTGACAAACTGCCATCAATTAAAAGGCATTACATGTTCTTTGGGATTTGGGAGAATAAAGTCAAGAAGAGGTTCTTGTTTCTGTAGAATTTAATATGGGGGACAGTGTAACTCATTGTTTAAACACCTGCTCTAAATCCAAATGGCTTCTAGAAACCTAGACATTAATTGCAAAATGCTTAGTTCTGAAGATGTCTCAAAGACTGTGATAAAACACAAAAGTGCCTCTCCTCATGAAACAGCAACAAAATTATCGTCTTTCCTGGACCTGGGATTAAAGCCAGGGCCCGCACACTACACGTGCTCTCACTGAACTGCACCTCCTCCAGATCACCTTTACTATGTTCATGGTGTCACCACTCCATTTTCACATGTGCTTCCTGGGGTGGAAGAGCAGGGTAGAGCTGAGAAAAATGGTCCTTTCATTTTTTAAGGGGGCAAAAAGGACAGCATATTGAAAGCATATTGAAAGGTAAAATAAAAATTATGAATTTGAAGACTGACAGCTTTTGGAGAGTGGCTTTCAACTATCTTCCGTAAGAAAAAGTGTAAAACTTAATACAATTCCTGAGTGTTGGTCAGGGGAGACTAAACTGTTTATCACACTGACCTCAAAAACAAAAAACTGGCAAGCAAACTCACTCTTGCTTTAAATTAATTCCTCAAGAATAAGATCCCAACCTAACTGGATTCCAGAAGGGAACCTGCTATCTCCTAAGACAGTTGGTATGGATGCAAATCCTTATTTTAAGGGAGAACACAGCAGGGTAAGGTGAAAAGGAAGAGTGGTGTTTATTTAACCTGGTATCCAAGCAGTCCCGAGTCCCGCTCATCAGGCAGCTCCTCTGTGAATCGCCTCTTCTGTGACTGTGGCTGAGCTGGCAGTGGGGGCTGGGGCTGGGGCTGGGGCTGGGGCTGGGGACCAGCAGGCAAGGCAGTTTTGACAGGAGCAGCAGGAATAAAAGGAGCACTTATCGGGCTCTAGGACCAAAGAAACCGAGGAGGAATAAAGTATGAGACCTGGATGAGTAAGTCATGCTAAAAACAAACCTCAACAGTGTGTTTCACAACTCTGACATTCCCACCCTCCGAACTGTCGATCAGTTTGAGTGCTCTGATTCTCAGGCTGAACCTGGCATAAGGCGCACTGGGAGAACACTCAATACTCACTGACCAATAAGTTCCAAAGCAAGAGCAGCATGCCTCAAAAAAACTAACAACACTACTAACAAACAGATATACTTGCCTAATCTTCAATCCTTTAAGATTCTATATCATGTCCACCTTAGTACAACAAAATCCAGAGTCTCTGTACAGCCAGTAATGACACACACAGCTTTAGCCACTATGCCTTTTTGCATTTCAAGTACAAAGAGCTATATGTAACTTAAACCTAAGGAATTTTGGATCCTTCTTAAGAATAAAAGCAAATAGCCTGGGGCTAGAGAGATAATCAGCAGTTAAGAGCAGCTGTTGCTATTGCTGAGAACCTGAGTTTAGTTCCCAACACCCATAAGGTAGCTCAGAAGTACCTGTAAGGTGATCCAACACCTGTTCTGACATCTTCAGGCACCCACACAACACATATAACTATATACATACATGCAAAACATTCATACGCACAAAATAATCTCAAAAGAGCTAAAATAAAAAAAGTAAAAATAGTTGTGCTTGATAGTACACATACTTTAAGCACTTAGGAGGCAGAAGCAAGCAGATCTTTGTGAATTCAAGGTCTGGTCTACATAGTAAATTCTAGGCCATCCAAGGTTATATAAAGACCTTATCAAAATGTAAAATATTGATAAGGGTTATAATAAAAATTTAGTTTTTAAGTATTTTAAAATTTTTGTGTGACATAGATCTATGTACACACTTAGAGGGCAGGGAGGGGCATTGGGTGTCTCTCAGTTTCCTTTGAAGCAGGTTATCTCCTTGAACCTGCAAATGATTTTCTGGCCTAGCTAGAAGTCAAAAGGACCCTTGTGCCTCTGTCTCCTGGGGAACTGGGGTTACAGGTCCGTGCAGAAACTTTATACTTTTTCTTACTGAAGGTACTTGAAAGGCACTCACCAAAAGCTGTCATCCAAACTAAGATCCTTACAACTGCAAAAACTCTTAACTGCTGGGTCATCTTACCAGCCACTAATGGCCTTTTTTGTTATAAAATGTACAACCTTGAATGCTCATAGCCCAGAGGTAGATAGCTGGCCAACGGTTTAAGGCTATAGTTTATTCTGATGTGGGTCCACTAGAAGGAGCCCAAATGGAAGGACCCACCAAATCCATTACCATGTTCTAATTTCATCTTTCCCTTGCAACTGAGGTTTATAGATAACATACAGATGTGCTAGAAATCCAAATTTTTCCTAAAATTCTATTTTACTTTTTTTTGGTTTTTTTGAGACAGGGTTTCTCTGTGTAGCCCTGGCTGTCCTGAAACTCACTCTGTAGATCAGGCTGGCCTCAAACTCAGAAATCCACCTGCCTCTGCCTCCCGAGTGCTGGGATTAAAGGCGTGTGCCACCACCGCCCGGCAATAGCCAGTTTTAATAAATAGCCTATATTTAATAAATAATCTAAATAACATAAATTCATTCCTATCTATCCACTACACCTGGGAGGGACACAAAAGCATAATCCAAGAACAAGTCTATGTTTTTCGAAGAATTTGAGGTCACAAGACTATTGTATTGTTTTCTTGGAGTGTTCTCACAAATACTCAGAAATCTTACACACTCCATTCTTGGACCATGTTCCCACATCTCCCCCTTCTTCTTCATCATTATCATCATCATCATCATCATCATCATCATCATTATTATCATTATCATTATTTTATTTTAGTTTTTGTTTCTCCAGACAGGGTTTCTCTGTATAGCCCTGGCTGTCCTCGAACTCAGAAATCCACCGGCCTCTGCCTCCCAAGTGCTAGGATTAAAGGACCACCAGCTCTTTATTTATTAATAGGATATGCATAGTGGTTTTGAGATGTACATAAATCAAATTGTCATGTTTCATGAAAGTATGGTGTATAATACTGCACCAAAAACAGAGAAGCAAAATATGTTCAGTACTATTGTTTATAGTTATATTGATCAGAAAAATCAATATAATACAATAGCTTGAAAACGAGAGCCATATGATTAGTAGTCTGGCATCCTGTAAACATAAGACTATATGTGCCTTTAATAGGAATATAAATGTTATGACGTCCTAGGCAAATAGAAAGCGATTCAAATCCCATGTAAAAATTAAAAACTGTCCTTTCTTCAGAAGAATGAATGATTCTATTATAGCCCCAAGGTCCAATCATAAATAGAGTCATTAGTGAACATAATAGGAGCTGAATCCATCCAATTAGAAGTTGAAGCAAAGAGGATGAGAAACATTAGATCAAAAGACATGATCAGAGGCACTCCCCACAGATGCACAGATCAAAGTAACTAGCATTGTCAGAAAAAAATAGTCTCTGGTGACACAGGGCTCTGAGTGTGTATTTCATAGAATAACTTCTCCCTTGGCACACAGGACCTTAAGTTTGCACCAGATGACCTCTGGTATGGTTGACATCTCCTTCTGCCCATTAGCTAGAGATCTGCTATCTTTCTGGTAACTTTCACTGCTTCCTCATCCTCTGCCTTAGTCTTTGACAGCCAAGGCCAGAGTAGGCAAAGAGGAATCTACAATGTTTCAGGGGAACCATCTGCAATAACAGATGCATACTCTGTCCCAATTTTCTTCTGGAGAAGTTAATAATAGGGCAAGTTAATGCATCAGCTTGCTTATTTCTTTCTGCAATAAAACCAACAAGGTTAGAGTGTTCATAAGTATGAACCTATTGGTAGAAATAATGCTACAACATAAGCAAAATCTGAAATGATATTTAAGGACGGATGAACCAACTGTGAGTGATAAATCAATCAAAACTGCTATTCTACCTGTTAGACTAAGGAAAACGTACTAATAGACTGATGACTATCTGGAGCAGGAATCTCTCCTATAGCTTAGATGAACCATCAATAATATAAGTATCTGAATGGGAGGAAAGTTGGATAATCATTGAAATCACAAATTCAGTACCTGTAATCCCATAGTTTACCAGTGGGACAAGAATTTCCTATCCTTCCTTAGTAATCTGAAAGAGTTTTATAATACTCTTAAAAACTGATTGTTTATAGGGTAATATAATACAGCAATGATCAAATCCAAGAATTGTTCTTGGCTCTCAAGATAATATGTGAAGACTATCCAAGGCTGACTTCCTTCTAAAGGCAAGGGAGGAACAAATCTCATATTCTAGTTTTCTAGATCGTGATTATAACTTAGCTTTCATATGTTCCCCTAAATGTTCACCAGGAGTATAGTAATTTTAGATTATCGAATTCCTTACTCCATGCTTCAAGGTCATTTTAGGCCATAAAGGATACATATCTAAAGGAGGCTCTAAAAAAATAAATAAATAAAATAAAGGAGGCTCTGATAAGGGAGCTGAGGGACCTGGTTGTGGTGGCATACAACTTTAATCACAAAACACAGGTCAACCTAGACTAAAGGGCTACAGAAAGAAACCCTACTTGGGGGGTGTGGGGATGTGTGTGACGGACTTGTCACTGGAATAACTATCGAAGCAAGCTGCTTTTAATTTCAATTTTGCCTAAACAGGAAGAGCTCATTTTTTGTTTCTTTTACAATTTTAAGGTTTGATCATTTAGTTTATACTCATTTAAGGAATTAGCCATCTCTTCCCTTTTGATTAATATTGTCCTTATCTGCTCTGTCCTTATCTTTCTTATACATTTGATAACAGTCTGAATTAATGTGACCCAACTGAATAGGGATTTTTTTTCTCCTAGTTTATATGCTTAATATTCCTTTAGATTTTGTCCCAGACTTCATGCAAAGTTTCTTCTGGAAACCAGGGATTATAATTTCAAACCACTTGTAAGAAATTGAATAGCTGTGATTTTAATACTGTCCTTTTGCATTCATTAAAATAAAACGCACAAGTTCAATACAGGGAAGTGGGTTCTCGGTGGGCCGTGGTGGTGCAGGCCTGTAATCCCAGCACTTGAGAGGCAGAGCAGGAGGATCCCTGAGTTTGAGCCCAGCCTGGTCTACAGAGTGAGTTCCAGAACAGCCAGGGCTATACAGAGAAACCCTGTCTCAGAGGGGGGTGGGGGTGGGGAAGGAAAAGGGTTCTCTGGCTTCCGTCCTATTATTCTCATCTCCTTGTGAGGGTCCCTACTTTCTATCTCATAGCTGACTTCAGGTCCCTATTCTGGGTACCACTTGTTTGCCATTCTAAAACAGTGGGATACTGAAGAGTAGAACCTAAAAGTGAGGTGATTCTCATGCAATATACAACTCTATATATTAAGCAATTTATACTGAGGGTTAAAAGCAGTCATATGAGTAAAGTGTACAATCACAAAGACAAGCCACACATGAAACAATAAAAGCTGGCTGTAAAGAATAATCTGAGGTGAATTCATCCCTATCTGCTACACCTGGAAGGTGCAAGAAAGAATAATCCAAAAACAATTCTGTGTTTCTAAAGAAACTGAGGTCAGAAGTCTCACACGACTCCAATCGTGAATGGTGTTCTGACACCCCTGGACAAACAGCACTTGGATTCTGCACTGCCAGCTGAGAGTTAACATGCAACAGAGTTATAAACACCATATCGGGGTCAGTACTGTATGCTTGCTGCTTCCCCAATGTCTCAGCTTGGCAAGTTAGTCTTGATGCCTCAAAGAGGCATACTTTCTCTTAAGGTATTTCCTCTTGATGAGTTTTTTTGTCTATTCAAAGACTTTTCAGTTGTCTGGGGAACTCTGGGATACTGCCCTGGTCAGATGTATTAGAGTGAGAGTCATCTTGAATTCTCATTCATCAGGCAGGCCCTTCCATTGATTAGTCCGTAGACCTCATCTAACATAACATCCCTTTAGGGAAAATGCTTTGCAGCAGCAGAAAAAGCATTCTCCTCTAAAGTGCAGTGTGGGGACTGGGAGGATCCCTGCAAGCCCCGCAGCAGGCAGTGATACAATGTGGGTGAGGTGAGAATGAACTCAGCAGGTCTTTATTAGGAGGTGTAGCCCTGCTTAGCAGGTTCTGGGCCAAACTTTTGGAATCTGCCCCTCGGTGGTTTCTGTTAGCTATATAAATCACAGCACAATTTGGGGAAAAGTTTCCTGAAGACAATTAACTCAGTACCACGTGTACAATAATAAAGTTTTAGACGACATGTTTCCACAGAAACTCTTTGCAAAGTCCACATGGCTTCTTCCATTAAAAATGGGTACTGTTGACTTTGAAACAACACTCAAGTAAGTGTCTAGGGAGGACTGTGGTAAATACAATGCCTGTGGAAGTCAGGATTGGCTTGGCCCTGAGATAATACAGAAGTCACTTCGGCTACAGTAAAGTATAAGTGACGGGTCCCATAATGATGGGTTTTATGGACTGAGAAGCAATGTTCAAGATTTAGAGAGAACATAATATTCAGAGGAATGTGTCAGGTCTGACAGATAACAAAGAAACACCAGGTTGTAAACTCAATTCTTTTCCAGCACTCCAGAAGACTCTAGGGATAACTGTACAAGTGTACTATTTCCCTCTACAGTGAAATGTAAACTTAGCATAACTAAATAGAGCATAGTATGTGGGGATATATGTCAGTGCAGCCACACATACCCTTTTAATTTGTTTTTGTTTTTGTTTTTCAGACAGGGTTTCTCTGTGTAGTCCTGGCTGTCCTCGAACTCAGAAATCCGCCTGCCTCCCAAGTGCTGGGATTAAAGGCATGCGCCACCACTGCCTGGCCATCCTTTTAATTTTTAAAAATTTGTCAATTAAGTATTAATGGCATTCAATAATAGCTTTACCCTATAAACCGTAAGATATTTCAGTAACTAAATTATAAAAACTTTTTTTTTCTTTTTTGGAGATAGGTTTCTCTGTGTAGCCCTGGCTGTACTGGAACTTACTGTGTAGACCAGGCTGCACTCAAACTCAAGAGACCTGCCTGCTGCTGCCGCCCAAGCACTAGGATTAAAGGTAAAGTGTAAATTTATTAAATCATTTGCTAGTACAAGTTGGACCATTATCATTTTTAGTTGTAATGAGTCATTAGAAGGAAACGTATAATTTCTTATATGACTGATATTTTTATTAGAGCCCCCAGGGTCCCATGCCACACCTTTTGTTGTGCTCTAAAGCTGAGTAGATAATGGAGAGGCATTGTGTATGGCTTTAATAAATCTTTTTTTAAATTTATTTTATTTTTGCCAGGCGTGGTGGCGCACGCCTGTAATCCCAGCACTTGGGAGGCAGAGGCAGGCGATTTCTGAGTTCGAGGCCAGCCTGGTCTACAGAGTGAGTTCCAGGACAGC
>BDUI01000106.1:183889-199728 GCA_002335545.1 Apodemus speciosus | reverse complement strand
TGTGTAGTCCTGGCTGTCCTGGAACTCACTCTGTAGACCAGGCTAGCCTTGAACTCAGAAATCCGCCTGCCTCTGCCTCCCAAGTGCTAAAGTGATTTCATGTGAACTTTCTCCACATTTTAACTGGTCAAATAAAGGCTAGAGCCTGTGGTTGAGCAGTGGAAGGGAAAGGTGGGACTGGAAGTTTTAGAGAGGGAGAGAGGAAGGAGGAGGGGGAGAGAGAAGATGATGATGGTGGAAGAGGGGGTGGAAGGAAGATGGAGCAGAACCACATAGCCTGGAGGAGCCACAAGTAGCGAGGGATCTCGTAGCTGGGGAGTGGAGTAGTGCAGTGGTGTATCTGCCTAATCTAGGCGTGCAGCTTACAAATTTATAACTGCTTTGTGTGTTTTTTGCACGAGCTTATTGGGTTTGGAGGTTTACCATAACAGATATATTTGCCCAATTTCAGAGTCTTTGAAAAATATCTATTTGTGTGTGTGTGTGTGTGTGTGTGCGCGCGTGCGCGCGCGCGGGAGTACCATGGTATAGAGGTAAGATGACAACTTGCAGGAATTGGTTCTCTTCTGCCAGGATATGGAGGCACTTTTACATGTTGAACCAACTCATTGTTTTTTCTGTTGTTACACTGTTTTGATTTTGAGTCAGGACCAGGGTTGCACATGAGGGTGTGTGTGTCACAAACTCCACATGGCATTGACAATGAACTTGAATTTCTGATCTTGCCTTCACCTCCTGGGATCCCTGACATGCACCACCACACCAGGTTCATGTGATGCTGGAGAGCAAACCCAGGGCTTCATGAAATAGCCAAGTGTTCTGTGAACTGAGTACCTTTAAAAAAAAAAAAAGTATTATTGCCGGGCTGTGGTGGTGCATGCCTTTGATCCCAGACAGGGGAGGCAGAGGCAGGCGGATTTCTGAGTTTGAGGCCAGCCTGGTCTACAGAGTGTGCCACAGTAGCCCCAATAGATTCTATAAGACAGAGTTTTACAAACTGAGACGGAAAATGACTCTTGGGGCCTGTGGAACTTCCCTTATTCAAAAGCCGAAAATCTCACTAGGCAAATTGCTTTGCTCTTAAACTTTCCCTCTTCTTAGTAGCCAGGACTAAGAAGAACCAAGCAAATAGATATAAAAAAATTCTTCTTTGAAGTAATATCACTGGCCAAAAACCTCTTTTCTTAGAACTGCAATGCTTTGCCTCAGCCGTTTACATATTTACATTTACCTCCCAACAGTATGCAAATGAGAATAGCTCTGACACTATGGTATGAAAAGCATTCACTGAGCACAGCAAATCTCAGGTTTTTTACAGAGGAAAGCTAGGTGTCAGCTAAAGTTTACTCACAGAAACTCATTTAGACCAGGGGGTCTGACCAAATGTTCTTTGATCTTTGAAGTCTCTTTAAAAGTTTGTTTACAAATGATTCTATATCAGAAAGACTAATATTATCTATGTTTGAGCTTCTAATTTGTTACACGGGGAAACTGAGGTCTACTTGCCTAGGCCTCCTGAGTCACAGGAAAACAAACAGTTCTCTGGGCAGTAGCAGCAGCACACACCTTGATCTTTGTGCTTCAGTTTCCTGGCCTTCAGTCAGTGCTCTTAATCACTGAGCCATCTCTCCAGTCCCCAGCTCTGGTTTCTAGTGGGACTTTTGTTATTGCCATTTATACATGCCTGTGTGAGTTTTCGTACTCTATACGCATGCAAGTGCCTTCAGAGGCCAGAGTCACTGAATCCCCTGGAACTGAAGATACAGGCAGTTGTGAGACACCTGATTTGGGTGCTAGGAATCAAACCCAGGTCCTCTATAGGAGTTATCTCTGTAGTCTCTCAGTTTTGTAGTTTTAAGCACAATGCTATTAAACATCTTTTGTCATACTTATCCCTAATAAATATATATGCTTTAATGCTCTACCAGGTTTTGTTGAGGTGAGTTTAGCTAACTAAAGAGCTTAAAATTCTATACCTGAATTACATCTTGATTTTAGCCTGTATCACCAGCTGAAAACCATGCTTTTAGCTCTATGTCATCTCTCTCAATGCTAAACAAATTAAGTTTGCTTATGAGACTATAACTAGTCTTTAGCTCCACCAGGAATCCAAGAACAAATCAAATATTACCTGAACATATCGGAAGCACAAAGACGCAGCTCCCACAGCGTGAATTGTAGACCGCTGACTACTACCTGGGCAGTCCCCACTCCTCACAACACTGGAGCATCAGCCTTCTGGCCCAGAGCCTTCTAGGAGACCCTGAGATGGAGCAGGAATATGAAGGACTAGCTTACTCTGTCTTGGCAGAGCTTAGCAGATGATTATACCACATGTTTGTCCTCTCTGGATAGCATTTTGTCTGTAGACGATAATGGCAATTTCTGCCCGGTGGCTGCCTTGCCACGATGAGCAACCTCACCTGGAGGTAAAGATCCCCAGAATCTTTTCTGAACCGTGAGGGGGTACTGACTGGGGCAGACATGTTTCCAGTCAAAATTTCTTTTCTTTTTTTCTTTTTTTGAAGATTTATTTATTTATTTATTTATTTATTATATGTAAATACACTGTAGCGGTCTTCAGACACTCCAGAAGAGGGCATCAGATCTCATTACAGATGGTTGTGAGCCACCATGTGGTTGCTGGGAATTGAACTCAGGACCTTCAGAAGAGCAGTCAGTGCTCTTAACTGCTGAGCCATCTCTCCAGCACCCCAGTCAAAATTTCTAATTTGAATGAAATAATTAAATGTCAGATTCTGTGGAATTCTGATATTTTTTTAAAACTATCTATCTATCTATGGTATATCTGAACTGTCAAAACTTGACTACTTCCTAGCTATTTCTAATTGAATAATATCGACAACACCTTATTATAATTAAATCAGAATCTAATACAACCATGACTTTACTATGTGGCCCAAGATCATGTGGAATCAGTAGCAGTGGCTGAAGCTGTTCTGGAAGAAACTCTCAGGACAGCATCAGGAAGCGGGGGCTGGAACAACAGGTCAGTTCAGCATTTCTGAGGATAAATCTTGTCAAAGCTGTGCATTCTGTAATATATGAGTTTCACAACCAAAATTTTGGGCCAGGCCGTGGTGGTGCAGGCCTTTAATCCCAGCACTTGGGAGGCAGAGGCAGGTGGATCTCTGAGTTCGAGGCCAGCCTGGTCTCCAAAGTGAGTTCCAGGACAGCCAGAGCTACACAGAGAAACCCTGTCTCGAAAAACAAACAAACAAACAAAAAAAAAACACACAACCAAAATTTTAGTACCATTAAGCTATTCGTATGGATTGTGCAGGATGCACAAATCAGTTAAGGATGAAATTTTGCTCCTTGTTTAAGCGGTGAAAGACAATTGTCTTTTTTATGAGTGCTTGTCTCATAAAATGATTGGGGGTAGGAAGAGGCTCACTGTCCCTCCTATCTGGTCATGCAGTTGCAGCCTGTTGTCCTGGAGGCTATCCTTGGAGACCTCTGGCCCTGCCCAGCGGGAGTGTTCAAGCAAAGTACTTCTGCCAGCTCCTCCGCAGCCGCTGCCGCCTCTGCTCTGGTGCTGCTGCCCTTGGAGCCTCTGTTGCTCCAAGACGCTGCACTGGCTGSGCAGAGCTGAGCTGAGCTGAGCCAATGGAGGGCTGGCTTGTGAGCAAGCAAGGAGTGCAGGGAAACTTCCGGTGGTGAAGGCTTTGGGGAGCTTTCTCTTCCTAGGCAGCGTTACAGCTCCTTTGACAGATGCTTTCAGATGACAGAGTAAATCTCACACACCTTTATTCCTTCTGGATAGGATCTTATACAGTTCTGGGTGGGGTGGGTCTGACAGCCAGTGTTTCCTATTGGTTTGGCCTGAGATGCCCATCTTCATGAGGAGGGACTCATAGGTGCTGCCCCTCCCCCTCCGTGACTGATGGCCACAATTCTCTCTCTAGGAGGCTGTGGCTACATGAAAGAGGCCTGGAATCAGGAGCAGGCGAAGCTCCTACCGTCCCTTCTGGGTCTCGGGGCTTCAAGCCCTAGCTCGACTTTACCAGGCTTTCTCTCACAGTCCACCGCCCCACAGTATACACTGTACACTCTTTAATTCAGGATAGATGGTAGAGTACTTTATCTAAATAGACAAATAGGATGGACTGGATGTTAATTGTATATCATAGCTTATAATTTACATGATTGTTATGGTTGTGCTCAATTTATGTCTGAGAGAAAAGAACCTTTTTTATTAGACAAAAAGGGTCAGATATTGGGGATCGTTTTTAATGTTATTTGTGTTAATTCAGCTCCCAAAATCACATGAGTTCAAAAGCTGAAGGTCCCTGCCCCCAATTGGCTCTAACTGGTGAATAAAGTTACTGGCAGCCAATAGTTGGGCAGGAAGACAGAGGTGAAACTTTAGATTTCGTAGCCCTGGCTGTCCTGGAACTCACTCTGTAGACCAGGCTGGCCTTGAACTCAGAAATCCGCCTGCCTCTGCCTCCCAAGTGAAGGGATCAAAGAAAGGTGTGTGCCACCACTGCCTGGCTGAACTTTATGGAAGATGCAACAAGCACTTTGAAATGTTAAACCATCTCTCCAACCACACTCCCTTCATTCTTCTAATCAAGAGAAAATAAATCCAATACATCAACATTGCTTAAATCTTTTTGAATATATGATTTTGTGTGTGTGTGTGCTTATTCATTTGTGTAAAGTTCAGTGGAGAATGTCAGGTGATGGTCTTCTTGTTCACCCATAGCTGACTCATGAGTTTTCCAGGTCCAACTATGTAGTGGTTTAACTAAGTATGTCCCCACGGGCTCAGATGTTTAAATACTGGGACTTCAGTTAGCGGCACTAACTGTGCTGCTTGGGGAGGTTGCAAACCTTTGGGAGGTGGAGCCTTGCTAGAAGACTGTGGCAGGCGACTGGTGTTTTTGGCCTTGCCTCACTTCCTACTCTCTCAGTGTCAAGCTCCTGTCACCGTGCCTGCTGCCTGCTGCTGTACTTCCCCTCCGTGATGGCCTCTAGCCTTCGGGAACCATACACCGAAAGAAGCCTCCTTAGTCAAGTTGCCTTGGCCATGGAATTTTCTCAGAGCAACAGAAAAGTGTAGTGAGAAATTCAGTTTCTTTAAACCAGCAACAACAACAAAAACAATGCATGAATAGGAATGTGCTTTCGTTTTAGTCCCAGGTGTGGGAACACGGGATGGCTTCAGAGTGTGCACAGCAGCTGCCCACAATTCGCCTCGTGCTCTAGCAGGGGCGTGATTTTCCCAGCTGCAGATAGTTTTTGTGAGTGTATGACATTGGGAATTCTTGTGACTTTTCAGAGAGTATACAAATGCTAGGGCCTCAAGAGGGAGAGTGGGTTGTTGGTTGTTGTGAGTAGTTAAGTAGTTGTGTGCAAAGAAGAAATGAGAAAAATAAATTAGATATCCTGATGGCAAAGATCAAACTTGCCTCAGGGTACAGCAGGAAGTAGTCTAATAGTATCATTGCCCCTTCCCGACCCCTGACTTTACTCAGGGATCTCTTTCCTTTCCTCTCTATCCTTTTTTTCTTCTCTCTAGCGCTAGGGGAGTGGAAGGGTGGAAGAAAAGGGGTGGAGAAGGGCAGAAGAAAGAAAAACCCCAAAAGTAGCCAAAGTCCTGCTACAGCAAAGTGACTAACGCTGTCTCCCATCTTCCTGGGAGCACCCRGGATTACAGATGCTTTCTACTGAGCACAGCTCTGCATGGGCCCCAGGGCTCTGAACTGAGACCCTCACGTTTGCATGTTATCTCCTCAGTAAACTCCCTCTTCAACCTACATTTGCTGGTTTTGGTTTTATTCTATGTGCAAGATGTGTGCTTGATGGGATTGGAGGAGCTCATCAAGCAAGGGAGCACTGCTGAGCACAGCAGCCAGGTCGCCTGAGTGCCTAGGCTGGCAATATGATTCTGGCCAAAAAACATGGCCTCAAGAAATGAGTAACTGACATGAGGCCCACTCAGACTATGATGTCAGGAAGTGGTGTAAGCCTCTGGGGCACAAGCTCAGGAAATCTCACCAACTCCCACCCTGAAAAGCTCTGCCCCACAAGAAAAGCTGTATAACCCATGTCTTCTGCTCAGTTCTCTATGGCTTCTCTCCTTAACTGAGGTGACATTCTCTTGTGTCTTTCCCAATAAATCTATTGTGTGGGGTTTGTTGTGCTGAGTGACTGTGCTATTATTCCTTGACTCCTGACTGCCAGGATACCTTTCCCTTTGGGGCTATGACACTTACAGGGGGTTCTCATATGGGCTAGGGCTTCTCTGAAATGCCTCTCTGACCCTGCCCTGCCCCAGTGTCCCAAGAGAACTGAGTTTCAGATGCTTCCCTAACCAGCAGAAAAGTGCTGAATTGCTCTCAGAATCCTTGAAAAAAAAAATCTCACTCTTGCTGCCCCATTCCATGCTCTCCCAAAGCTCCTGCTGTAGAGAGAGATATGAGGAGAGAAAGGAGAGGATCTAATGAGGCGGCTTTCCAGTTGAGACTGAGCTCCTGGGGAGACAAGGGGAGGCTTTTCTCAGGTTCCCAAACTCCGAGATGAAGCCTGGGACATGGAGGAATGTGCTTATGACTGAGCTCTGAGTCTGTCACCACCAGAAAAAGGAAGTGGCAGTGGTGGTGGGACTGGTGGGCAGGACTGCTCAGTGATGTGGAACAGGCCTGAAGGCGTGGCATGTCCCTCCAGCTACAGCCTCACAAGTCCAGTGTGCCCAGAGGGGCACACAGGAAACCTCCACTTCCTCCTTTTCCTTTCTCTCCCCTCCTTAGTGTCAAGGTCACATGGTACTGTGGTGAATTCTGAGCTGTGTGTTAGTTGGCAGTGTTCCCTTGGCATGATAACAGCTGTTCATTGTCCTGCTTCCTTCCATGACCAATGCTCCAAACTTCCCCTCGAAATGACAGTCATCATGCAAAGAACAAGGTATAAACTCACACTAGCTCCCCAAGCAGTGGAGTGTTTTCATCTGATTTAACGTCTGTAAGGAGTTTTTAGATGTATGTCTGCATGTATGGACATGTAGCACCTGCGAGCCAATGGAGACCAAACCAGGGGGTCATATTCTCTAGAACTGGAGTTATGGATGGCAAGATGCCAGATGGGTGCTGAGTACCACACGCAAGTCATCTGCGAGAGCAACAAATACTCCTAAGTACTGAAGAATCTCTAGCCCCAGTTTAAAACTGTTTAAATAGGCCGGGCGTGGTGGCGCACGCCTTTAATCCCAGCACTTGGGAGGCAGAGGCAGGTAGATTTCTGAGTTTGAGGCCAGCCTGGTCTACAGAGTGAGTTCTAGGACAGCCAGGGCTACACAGAGAAACCCTGTCTCCAAAAACAAAAAACAAAAACCAAAACCCTGTTTAAATAGTATTTGCCTGTGTGAACATGGATGCTCAGTGTGCTACTGAAGGCAGGTAAACATCAGGACAACTTTCAGGAATCTGTTCTCTCCTTCCACCATTTCACCATGTGGATCCACACACACACACACACACACACACACACACACACCGCCCCCTCCCCCACCAGCGCACATCGTCAGGCTTGATAAGCAGGTACTTTATTAGTCCCAAACCTGTTTGGTTCGTTTGAGATGGGGTCTCAGGACACAACCTTGACTGGCCTGGCATTTGGTAGATACACCAGGCTGGGGTGAGCCAGCAAACCCTCAAGCCAGGTCTTTAAATCATTTAATCTTATTCTGAAGTAGTGTAGGGGTGCATACTACTGTGCATGTATGTAAGGGCACATACTACTGTGCATGTATGTAAGGGCACATACTACTGTGCATGTATGTAAGGGCACATACTACTGTNGTGCATGTATGTAAGGGCACATACTACTGTGCATGTATGTAAGGGCACATACTACTGTGCATGTATGTAAGGGCACATACTACTGTGCATGTATGAAGGTCAGAAGGCAGCCCTGAGGTGCCTGTCCTTGCCTACCTTTATGCAGGTAGGTTCCAGGGACAGCCAGCTCCATGAGTTTATTATTTATTTATTTACTTATTTATTTATATAGAGATTATACCTTGTTGTACTGCCAAGTTTGCAGCAGTGACCACAGCTTCTTGGCATCTTGCTGAATTTTTGTATTTTTTTTATCACTTTGTGGAGGAAAGTGTGTGTGTGTGTGTGCGCGCGCGGCGCGTGTGTGCACATGGCTGCAGGCCTTTCCCCACAGAGCCACATCTCTGGTCTGCCCACATTAACATTTTAGGCAAAGCACACAGGAGGCTCAGAGGGACACTGGGAAGGCACAGCAACCGTGGGACTCCGGATGATGTGTTCCTCTCTCTTTTTCTGACTCCCAGTCTGGTTCTCTAATGTTATATTCCTTCCCTAACCTCTTCTCACACCTCTCCTTTTCGCAGAGAGCTCTCTGCACCCTGCTGAGAAAAAATCGACTTCTGGTTTGGCTCTGCCACTCCAAACATCTCTAGTGTCTCCTTTTCCTTCTCTATTACATGTATGTTGATTGTGAGAACATGCCCCTCCCTAGTGCTGCCCCACCCACCACTGTTGTCCAACTGGGAAGAAGTGGACTGTTCTACCCACACCCATCCCTCTTAGGTGAGAGCATGGGCAGGGGCTCCTAACACGGAGGATCCAGACCCACAGATTCCAAGGACTCTCCTGAGACTGCGGTGGCGCTCCCTGGCTCCTCTGCTCTGCTCTCGCAACCTCCGCTGCCTTGTGACGGCCACATCCAGTTCTTCTGCCTCTCTGCCCACCCTCTTCTGGGCCAGTGGCTCTGGAGACAGCGTGCTGAGTACTGATGGTGCTGCGATGCCTCTCCAGTTCCTTGTTCTGAGGATCGTGGTTGCACTGGCCTACGGACTTGTAGGTACCATTGGCTTGCTGGGAATTTGGCTGTACTGTGGGTACTAGGTAACTGTGGTCAGTGTGTGCCCGGCCCGCCTTCTGACACCTTTGTCTTCAGCCTGGCTCTGGCAGATTTGGGGCTAGCCCTCACTCTCCCTTTCTGGGCAACCGAGTCAGCAGTGGATTTCCACTGGCCTTTGGGAAGTGCGCTCTGCAAGGTAGTTCTGACGACCACCATCCTCAGCATCTACACTAGCTCCTTCCTAATCGCAGCACGGAGTATCGCGCGATACTGGGTGGTGGCCATGGCTGTGGGCCCAGGTAGTCACCTCTCAGTCTTTTGGGCCCATGTGGTCACCCTGGCAGTGTGGGTGGCAGCTGCCCTGATGACTGTGCCCACAGCAATCTTTGAGGCTGAGGTCAAGTTGTGGGGCGTGTACCTCTGCCTTCTGCGTTTCCCCATTAGATGCTGGCTGGGGGCTTACCAGCTACAGAGGATAGTTCTGGCCTTCATCGTGTCCTTGGGCATCATTACAACCAGCTACTTGTTGCTGTTGGCCTTTCTGCAGCGGCAGTAACAAGGCAGGCCACGACAGCAACAGGACAGCAGAGGGGTAGCCCGCTCTGTCCGAATCCTGGTGGCTTCCTTCGCCCTCTGCTGGTTTCCCAACCATGTAGTCACTCTCTGAGAAATTCTGGTAAGGTTTGGCCTGGTGCCTTGGGACAGTACTTTCTACACCATCCATATTTACGTCCTTCCAGTGACCACCTGCCTGGCACACAGCAACAGCTGCCTCAACCCAGTGATCTACTGTCTCCTCTGGTGGAAGCCCCAGCAGGTTCTTGTCAGCTCCTTCAGAGCTTTCTGGTCAAGACTGGCCCCAGAGCAAGGCCTGCATGGAACAAATGGCCCTCGAGGTAGGTGGGAGGTAGGTAGCCAGCACCCAGGAGTGGCTCTTCTACAACACACACAAACACAACCGGAACACTTTCCTTTCTGAGRCCAATCGGGGCAGAGCCCAGAGATTCTAGGGAGGAGCTGCTCTCTCGGCCACCTGGCCATGTCCCCAGGAAAAGTCTGATCTTTGATCACCTACCCTGGGTGTGACAGAACCGAGAAGCTGGAGTCCAAACAGGAGGTGGATGTGGCAAAGCTGATCCCTGGAGATGGCAAAGAGGAACTGAGAATGAACCACCTTATTCACAGACAGTCGTGACCTTTCTCTACAAGTACTTCACAGGATAACTTCCATCACTGGGTTTAGACTAACAGGTCAGGAGTCGGTTCTCCCTGTCCTAGTCACTTTAGAACCGGGTACCCATTATGCCTCTTAGGTGCCAAAACCAAAAATGTATTCTCTGGCCACTCAGCTTTTTGTCGTCTGTCTCGGGGATACCCACAGAAACGATGCACAGGCCTCCCCTTCAACATTTGTCCGTAGTTTTGCTGCCACAAGATGCAAGGATGGAGCTCGCTGGGATTTTGGTTACCTGTCAGACCCTATTATAGCCTTTGAGAATAATGAACGGACCTGTCTCTTTCAATCAAGGACTGGGAAACAGGAATCTAGAGGCTGGGAATGAATGCATCTTAGTGGAGTGCTTGTCTAATCCCTTAAATTCATGGCTAAGATCTTCTTAAACAGAATAAAGGATCCAGAACCAGCTTGGTCTAGACAGTCTCCAAAAATAAAAGGATCCAGCAGTGCTGGAGTCAGGTTCCTAGTGTTGGCACCTTCCGTGGAAAATGGAAAGGAGAAAACAAGGACAGCTGGCAGACAGGTACAGGTGAGCCACTGAGGTCTCAATGCTATTTCACATGTCCCCGTTTATGGAATAGAATGAAAGTCTTATGATCTGATTGCACATACCCATACATGTACAGCACAGACACACATATGTAGTAAAATAAGAACCAGCAAGATGGCAGAGCAGGGAAAATACACGGGCCACAAGCCTGGCAACCTGGGCTGGATTGCCAAATCCACACAAAGGTGGACTGAGAGACCCAAGCATGCAAAGTTGCTCTGTACCCTCTGCCCGTGTGCTCGGACATGCTCATCGCCACACTCTAACACTGAGTGGAAACTAGACAGCTGGAGAACAACTAGAGTGAGAGCTGGGGGTAAAGAAGTCGGCACACGCGTGCTGCGTACCTGAGTTCAAGCTCCGGCACCCAGTATAAAAACACTGGGTCCAAGCAGTGCTGGGGCGGAAGGCAGGAGCCCCGAGACCCTCTGGCAGTCTAGGCAAACTGGCATGCTCCCCACTTGGTCTCAAAAACCAGGTGAAGGGGCTGGAGAGATGGCTCAGCGGTTAAGAGCACTGTCTGCTCTTCCAGAGGTCCTGAGTTCAATTCCCAGCAACCACATGATGGCTCACAACCATCTGTAATGGGGTCCAATGCCTCTTCTGGTGTGTCTGAAGACAGCTACAGTGTACTTACATACATAAAATAAAATCTTTAAAAAAAGAAAAGTAGGTGAAGAGCACTGGAGGTTGAAACCAACACCAAACTCTGCTAAGAGATAGACACTAGCTAAAGGGGGCCCCCCAGAAAGTACCCCCTTTGGTTTCCATAGTCATTTAAAACCATAGTGACCTAAGTTGTCTATCAGAAAAGATCTTGCTTAGGGGAAGAGCAGATGGATGGAGCTCCTGCTGCATCCCTCCCTTCAGGATCAGGTTGGGGGATGCTTTGTAAACCAGGTTGTGACAAGCCACTCCAGGCCCCAGAAGGGCAGCAGCTGTAGAGGCCGCCATGCCTCCGGGCGCCAAGGCCTGTTCCTTGGTTGCTGAGAAGCACTTTAGAACCACCCAACTCACCGCAAATTAAAGGACGGGAACAGGATTTAATTAGCCTCTTGATGTTTAATTTCCTCTTTATGGTAATGTTTAAACTGGCTCCAAAAGGCCAGGTCCATTCCTAGCCATCCAGGAAGGTGGGTAATCCTCCTCTACCTAAGCAGTCTTCCTCGGGCCCGCAGGGCCTCTGCAGGCCAGGCTGGGTCCGGATATTGCCTTTTCTGGGGGCACCTGCTGCACAATGCCCCGGGGGTAAATATTGACAAAACCAACTCAAGTAACTGCATGTAGCCCTATTTTTGAGGGGCAGCATGGAGAAAAGGGCGTGGCAATGCAGCGCTGCATGCCCAGGCTTCGAGCCCCTCTCAGGGAGCAGTGTGGTTTAAGCAAAAAGCTAGCTGGATCCTGGCTCTCAGAGCACGCAGTCACAGAGCTCTGAAATGGCAGTGGGGATGGGGTTAGGGAGGGGACAAACAAGGGACAGACGGTGACAGGAGGGTGGGAGAGGCTCTGGGCTGATGCTGGGCGCGGGCTATGGAAATAAGGCAACAGGAGGAAGCCAGCCTCTCCCAACCCGTACTGCAGAAATCCAGCCTCTCCCAACTCCCACAGCAGAAATCCACCTCAGGGTCTAGGGTTTTCCCCCTGCCCCTCTGGGGAAGGCTGGGAAACGGTACTGCTTTTCTCCAGACTCCGTAACAGTCTCTTGCACCCGACTTTGCAGGCTTCGGCCCAGACGTTTAGTGCTGCCTCCCACACAGCCACTGGGCATCAGGAGGCTTGAAACTGAAGCGTGCTGTTTGTTAGGAAGAGGAGGTGGGGGCTGGCTTCTTGGCCTGGCAATTTTTTTGCACCCATTGTGTAAAAGAAAAACAATGTGGGCTGGGCATACTGGCTAGCGCCTGTAATTGCAGCATTTGGGAGGCCAAGGCGAGAAAGGGTTGCCTCGAAACCAAGGCCAGCCTGGGCTTCGCCAAAAGACCTTGTCTCAAAGATAATACTAAAGTAAATAAATAAACATATAAAACAATTCCTATGGCCCAAGAATCCCATGATTAGAGAGAAAGTGCCTCCTACGGGCCAGAGGCTGCTGAAGGGGAAGGAAGCAATCCCTCAAAGCCTGCTGCCCATGCAATTTCAATTCCCCTTCTCAGTGGGGTCCCGAGACCCTCCTCCTCACCCTGCCTCACAGGCTGTTGGGGGTGCACATGCCCTGTCCCTGCCCAGTGGCCTAAGCGGAGGGGCCGAGAAACAGGAAGTGGAATGAGAACTGAAACCAACTGCAGCCTTTACAAGAGACAGAGTGTATAGGCTGCTACTCAAGAGAGCTAAGCCCTGGACTCTGACAGGGTGGGAATGAAAAGGGGGGCAGGGAGGGGTGGCAGGAGCCAGATGTGCCATCCGAGCACAGCATACAAATAAGACGCAAACGAGTTTTCTATCGTCTGCACCACTAACAGCTGCCGGGGCTGAGCGGCGCTTCATTTCCAGCCTTGCAATTTAAGATTTTTAATAAGAGTTTGAGCAGCTGCATCCATTCATGCCCTCTTCAGTGAGGTAGTGACAGCCCCTTTTCAGAAACCGTGGTCACTGCCTGGCTGCATGCACCGCAGTCCTCAGGACGGGCACTGAGACAGCACCTCATGCATTCAGGTCTTTAATGTTTCCCTGCTTGCGCTTTTTCTTCCTTCCTTTCCTTTGTTGTTACTGTTTGCTTTGTTTTGTTCTTTTAACAGTTAAATTGGCAGACAAATGGCTATCGCTGGTGGACATTAGGGTTGCATTGAAAAAAAAAATTCCCCTCCCCCAATTCTTGCTTACGTTTCAAACGCAGTTGCCAACGTAGAGTGGGAGATGAGGTGAGGGTTCGTAGAGGTTTCCCAACCCACCTTACAGCTTCTTTCAAATGGCTGAGGAAGAGTTCCGACTAGGAGCCCCCGACAGTCGATGAAATAAGTCACTGTCTCCCTAATTCCTCAAGTTCAAAGACATGGAGCTAGAAGTGCCTACAATCTTCTTTTAAAAATATAAAACAGGTGCGGTTGGCTTTGGTACAAAACAAAAACAAAAAACCAAAAACAAAACCTTCTGGTCCCTGTAGAGTCTTCCTTCCCCACCCCAATACATTGTGGCCATCCTCGCCTCGGCTCCATCAACTCCAAGGAGCCAGATTTTCATGGAGGATGAAGAGAAAGAACAGCAGAAAGGGGCTAAGGGGAGTGGGGAAAGGGACATGGTCCTACCCACGGCCCTCCTTAAAGGGGCAGTAGGTTCTGTGGCCACATATGGGTGTCACTGGGGTGGGTGTTAGGCTGTGTGGCTAATGCCAAACACATCCCAGTGGTATTAAAGGAAAGGCCCTCCGACACCTATGGCTTGGTTCCCATGTCCCTGGCCCTTTAAATCACTCTCCCCCCATAACCAATAAACAATAAATAAATAATTTTTCCTAAGTAGGGGGAGAAGGCATGAAAAATTGGCATCTGTGGTGCGGCTGTCAGAGGACACCAGGAGTGTGGTGGCCTCTATGTCCCCAAGTCCCCATGGCCCCTAGGCATCTAGGGATCTCAGGAACTGGCAAGGACAGTCAGCAGTTCTTTCAAGGTTTGCCCCCTTTACTAATGTTCTTCCGTGGGGCACCAGGCAGGCAGGAAGTGTCCCTTAGCTCTCTGAAGCCGAAGGCTCCCCATCTCGGCTCTCTGTCTCTTCAGGAATGTCCTGCATTCGGGTGAAGTCTGGAAGGTGACAGAGTGGGGAGAGAGAGGTGATGAGTGCGCAGGTTTAACCTAAGGAGTAGAGCACTCACAAAAGGCCCCTGGGCGCAGCCCGTTGACCCTCAGGCAGTAAAATAACCTTTTAAAAGGAAACTCTAAAGGGCCCATTCCTTCTAGTTTCCTTACTATAAAGGTGAGGAAGTCTTTAAGCTGTTTTACTTGAAAACGGATTTCTACTACTTGTAAAGGTTGGGAGTCACCAACCAATGGGAAAACACTGCTTCTCCCGAGTTCTACCTCCAGCTTGTCTTCTCACAGAGCGGGAAGCCTTCCCTGTCTCTCCCAGAATCACCAAACCCCAGGAGTCACATAGAGTACATTCAGAAGTCACAGTCCTAAGGGCTTGGACCGACACCCCACAAGCACTCTAGGGTCTCACCTCGCGGACTGTGGGGTGGAGACAGGCGGCTACTGACTTCCTCCTCACTACCAGTATCAGGGTCACTGCTGTCCTGCAGTCGATCCTCGGGACTACCAAGTTCTTGCGCCTCTCGGTCATCAAAGGGTCGGTGGAGGGAACGAACAGTCACAGGCAAATCCAGGCGGTCATGGCCTCGACTGGGCTATGGAAGGAAAACCACAAGTCCAGGGGATGAGCAGTCGGGAGGGGGAGGGCAGTGAGCCCCCCAGCGCCCGCCCCAGGCCCTAATACGCCTTGTCTCTTGGGGTTCACCAAGAACTCCCTCTCAGTAGATCCACCACCCACTGAGATCACCACTCCATACCCTTGAACACTCCATCTGCTGGTCTCGGTCCTCCAGCTGGCATTCATACTCAAGAACTCCACATACCCATAATGCCCCACGCAGAATAGCAGGAATGTTTGCTGGAAGTGCTGGAGATTTGCACAGCCTCTGCCACTAAGCTTAGCTTTAAGTTTCTTTTCAGTTCAGCCAGTACTTTTTGTCTATGTGTGTGTGCACTCGTGTATAAAGAAGCCAGAGGTCATGTTTGACTTGAGAAAAAACCATTTCCACAACTGGTTAAAGAAAGAAGCTGTATATAGAAGTGCACAAGCATCTGTCCAGATGACTGCCTCCCGCTAAGTCGGGCTTTCAGAGAGCAGCCCCTCGCTGCCTTTTGAGGTCCTTTTTATGAGAAAGGGTTTGGGTTGATAGAAAACAACTGTTTAAGGCTGGAGAGATGGCTCAGAGGTTAAGAGCATAGAGAGGTCCTGAGTTCAAATCCCAGCAACCACATGACGACTCACAACCATCTATAATGAGATCTGACACCCTGTTCTGGTGTGTCAGAAGACAGTGACGGTGTACTCTAAATAAAATAAATAAATCTTTAAAAAAGAAAAAGAAAAGAAAGCCAGGTAATGGTGGCACACGCCTTTAATCCCAGCACTTGGGAGGTAGAGGCAGGTGGATTTCTGAGTTCGAGGCCAGCCTGGTCTACAGAGTGAGTTCCAGGA
>BDUI01000106.1:149010-177240 GCA_002335545.1 Apodemus speciosus | reverse complement strand
AGAGGGGTAGCCCAGGGTCAGCAGAGGGGTCGCCCAGGGTCAGCAGAGGGGTCGCCCAGGGTCAGCAGAGGGGTATCCAGGGTCAGCAGAGGGGTCGCCCAGGGTCAGCAGAGGGGTCGCCCAGGGTCAGCAGAGGGGTAGCCCAGGGTCAGCAGAGGGGTCGCCCAGGGTCAGCAGAGGGGTAGCCCAGGTTCAGCAGAGGGGTCGCCCAGGGTCAGCAGAGGGGTAGCCCAGGGTCAGCAGAGGGGTCGCCCAGGGTCAGCAGAAGGGCAGAACTTAATTTTGGGCTTGAAGCATTTCCCAAAACAAAACAAAAAATCTTGTATGTGTGGTGTAAATCACCATTACTTTTGTTTATAAAAATCTATGACTAGGGGTAGAGTTTTGACTCAGTGGCTGAGAGCACTGAGAGTCCAGAGAACCGGGGTTCAGTCCCAGCACCACATGGCAGCTCACAAGTGCCCATATAGCTCCAGGTCCAGGGGATCTGGCACCTTTAAACATACATGCAGGCAAAACCCAATGCAGATAAAATAAACGCAAGTAAATCTTTAAAAAAAAAAAATCGATGAATAAAGGTTGGCCACTTCCTTCTCTCCATGTTCCTGCAATCAGCACTTCTAGAGCTTCCAGAGACTCTCGGGTGAGCGAGTCGCTTGAACTTAGACGCCGCTATCTGGCCTTTGGACTCTGGTCTGGTTTTTTGTTAGTGTTTTTGAGACAAAGCCTTGTGTAGCAGAGGCTGGTCTCAAACTCCTTATACAGTTGAGGATATCCTCTGTGGTGTTTTGAACAAGATGTTTTCTGTAAGGCACAGGCATTTGAATAGTGAGTACCTAGTGGTTGGCTGTCTGGGGAGGATTAGGAGGTGGAGCCTTGCTGGAGGAAGAAGAATGTTCCCGGGGGCGGGCTTTGGGGGTCTCAAAGGACTCGCCCTTTCTCAGCTGCTCCAGTGGTCACATCTGCCACCTGCTGTTCTCACCATTATGAACCCTAGCCCTCTGGAACTGTAAGCCCAAAAGAAGTCCTTCCTTCTTTGAGTGGCTTTGGTCATGGTGTCTTATCACAGCAATATAAAAGGAACTAAGACAGACCTGAATGCCTGATCTTACCACTACAGATCCCAAATGCTGGGGCTACAAGTGTGCACCACCTGAGCCTGCTCTCATTAAAAAAAATAATTTATTTAAAATTATTTAACCTTTTTTTAAAATTTTTTGTTTGTTTTCCCGAGAGAGGGTTTCTCTATGTGTAATGGCCCTGGCTGTCCTGAAACTAGATTTGCAGACCACGTTAGCCTTGAACTCACAGAGATCATTCTGCCTCTGCCTCCCAAAGTGCTGGGATTAAATCGCAGCACCTTGATTTTTAATCACATGGTGTTTTGCCCACACGTATGTCTGTGTACCATGGCCATTGTGCACCATGTACAGACAGTGCCCTCGGAGGCCACAGGAGGGCAAGAGATGCCCATGGACATAGAGATATTAGATACTCTATTTTACACACACACACACACACACACACACACACACACACACACCTATTTGCCCTAATCTTACAAAATTGTCGCATACACGTCACATTGTCTTAAACGTGGCTTTTTTCATTTAACAGTTTATTTTGGGATGGACCTCTATGAAGCTTTCATTCTCCCCTAAGATTATTGTATTCTCTGTGTCTGAGTTTTGCCTGCACGTAGGTCTGTGCATCATGCATGTGCCTGGTGACCAAGGGCATGCGAGAGCCACTGAACTGGAGTTCCAGATAATTGTGAGTCACCACGTTGGCGATAAGAATCAAACCTGAGCCCTCTGAAGGAGAAACCAGCGCTTTTGACCTGCGAGCCATCTCCTCAGCCCCTCTCATCTTTCTGGGAGCAGCGCGGGATTCTGCGTGGATGTGGTGTAAATCAACCCACTCCCTGGAGGGAACTTACTCTTGATCCTCCGCAGGTACGCCTTATCCTCTGTCTCAATCAGAGGGAAATCCTCCCTAGACGGGCACCTGCAGGTTGGGTGTGGAAAAGACACCAGCGGTCAGCTTCCCTCCTCCGCACACGGTCAGCGGGACCCTCCTGTCACCCCTTTAGTGGCTTTAGTCACTCTTCTCTAATCCTCATCTCACACTTACCACTCAGGCTTATCAACAGTATGAAAAGTCTGCGTCTGTCTCTAGCTCTGATCTCTAGATCTGATCGCTCTGCGAGGAGAGCCATTTTGTCAACATCTTTGTTATTGTTTTCGACTTCTGATCCTCTGTGGGTTGCTGTTCTGACTTAGGTGGTGCTGGGGAGGGGCCCAGGCGTTCAGAATGCCAGGCAGGCACTCTGACGACTGAGCTACAGCGCTGACTAACTGTGTTGGAGGCTTCTGGTTTGGTTTGGTTTGATTTGATTTCTACTGTAGCCCTGACTATCCTGAAACTCACTCTGTAGACCTGGCTGCCTTTGATCTCGAGAGATCCACCTGCTTCTGCCTCCCAAGTGCTGGGATTAAAGGCGTGGGCCACCACGCCCGGCTTCATGTGAACTTTCTATCTTGACTCATCTTGTCTATCCCCAGTTTCTGCCCCATCCTCTCATGATGAGTTCAGTTCCCAGGAAGTATTCTACCTAGGACCGGAAGCCACATGTACATGCAGGTACACACTCACAGGCGCACACTCTGCTGGATGACACGGATCCAGGTAGTGCGGTCATCTCGGGATGCTGCGTGCACCTCATACATTTCAGGCGGGCCAGAACTAATCAGAAACATCCCTTTCGCCTGGTTGGCAATGTCTCTTACGATGAGATTCTGCAAGGAAACCACTGAGGGCTTGTCCTGTCAGGGAGAAGGAAGACTTAAGCTGAGGAATCCTAACCCTTACATCAGGGGTTTCGGTCCTAGAATACCGAAGGGATTGAAGATGATGCTATACATGCAAGAGCCCAAGCACCAGTACCAGCCAGGACAATTTAGATGTGCATGAATCCCTCAACACATTCTCTCTCTTCTCTTCTCTCTCTGTCTCTCTGTCTCTCCTGGGTCTCACTATGTAACCAAAACTGGTGTTGAACTCACCACGTAGCCCAAAAGAGTCTGCAAGTTGGAACCCTCAGCCTCTGGCTCTCCCAGCGCTGGACTCTAAGCATGTGCCTGCTTCGCTTGGGCTGTTGTTTCTGGTTTTGAGACAAGGCCTCACTACTCACTATGTGGTTCCTGACTGGCTTGGAACTTGCTATGTAGACCAGGCTGGCTTGAACTCAGAGATCTGCCTACCTAGCTTCCCAAATGCTGGGACTAAAGGGGTACTCCACCATTCCAATGGTAAATTTACTTACTCTTTAGATGTGGGGTGTCCCGTAGTCTAGGCTCGACTTGAACTCACCCTGTGGTTCAGGGTGACCCTGAACTCCTGCTTCTCCTGTGGCTAACTCCCAAGAGCTGCCATTCCAGGCATATACCTCCAGCCACTAAGGTTTGCCTTCATCATCTACAAAATGATGCTAATGACAGCTCTCCCGACAGGGTAAACGTGCCTGTGGACAGCAGTGTCACCTGGCAGCTATCTTACCTTTTGTGATATAGAATTAACAGCTATAATAGGTATTAGACTCAGTAAGACTTTCTTGGGCTTGGTAAGAGAAGCAAGAGATAAGAGAACAGAAGGAAGACTCACCAGAGATGTGAAAATGTATTTCTGGTCCTTTTCCTGGAGAAATACCAGCACATCTGTCATCAGCAATAACAGGACATCTGGCCAAGACATAAAGTGGGAAAATGGTCAGCATTAAAGGCTCAAAGCAACTGTTTGCCCCTTCTCCGAGGGCCAGGCACACCCTCTCAGGGTGTGTCTCCCTGTCTCCCTGTCTCCCTGACCTGGTCCCCCGCCCCCATTGCTTCCTTCATCTTTTCTGACCTCCAACCTCACCATTTTTTTTTTCATTGTTTCAAGACAAGGTAGCCCTGGCCTTACTGGAACTCACTCTGTAGATCAAGCAGACCTCAAACTCGGAGATCCATCTGCCTCTGCCTCCCAAGTGCTGGGAGCTCTGGCTTCGGTACCCCCATCCTTCACCTCTAAAACCGAGGATTAGGTGCTATTTTCTTGTCCTGATTTAGAGGCAAGGACTTTAACTGTAGATGAATTCTACAAGGTGAGCCTGGGACAGGGTGCCCTGACACCCCACCCCCACCCCAACACAGCCCCGTAGCCCGATTGCTCTTCTCCAGGCTCTCAGTCCCTGCCAGTGTTCGATTCTCACTCTGGGTCTCCCAGAGGCATTCTTGTTGGGATTCTGGCTGGAGTTTGCATCTCTGCAGCCCTGGGTTTTGCCCTTGCAAGGTGAGAGGTTGTAAAAAGAGTCCTAAAGGTGACTGCGACACACAGCGCATCTAACTTGACGTATGCCAGGAGGACCGCTGACCTTTAAAGCGGCCTGCGGCTGTCTTCCAGAGCAGGCAGCCGTCGTGAATAAGTTTTCTCCGCAAAAGTTCATCTCGGCCGAAGGGGCCCTTGCCAGGTACAGGGGTCTGAGCCCGAGGGTCCATCCGGTTGTAAATCTCCTGCAGGCGGGCCTCTTTCTCCAGCTCGTGCACATCCTGGTCCACATTGGACAACAACTCCTTCACCAGCCCGAGGGCTGTCTCCAAGTCTTGGTACTCTTCTTCTATCCCTAGTACCAGACGTACAGCATTAGAGAGTTCACCCAGTGCCAGCCTAACCCAATTCTACCTGAGACTGCTCGCCGCTCCCCACCAGCCCTGCTACTGTCCCCCGGATGTCCCCAGGCAGGCCCTGCCCCCATGTTCTTCCTCACCGTGGGAATTCTGCAGGATGCGGTTGATGAGCACTGGGTATTTGGTGATCCGCTGAGTCACCAGGAGAATGCACTCCTGAACTCCATGCCGCTTCAAGACAGCTGAGCGGGTCATTTTCTGTAAGGGAAGATGGAAGATTAAAGGGACAGAAAGACCAGAGCCCAGGCTCTGAGGCTGGCCCACTCTGGCATCCGCCCCATGTTGGTCTAGGCAGACAGCTTCTGAGAAATGAGTAAGAGAATGTCACAGGTCTGTGGTGACGAGCAAACCAATGATGGCATGAAAACTAGACCAACATCCTCTTGCCCAGTGAGGGGTGGCTGTTGATCTGAGCGCGAGCTGGGTGTAGTGTCATATGCCTTTAATAGCAGTACAGGAAGGCAGGTTTTGAGTTTTGAGGCCAGCCGCACAGTGAGTTCCATGACAGCCAGGGCGGCATAGAGAGGCCATGTCTCAACAAAGAAGAGATCTAGGCGCGCAGTCCGTGAGAGAGTGGAGGGACTGCCCTCTGTGAGCGCACAGCTTCCATGTGCTACCCTGGGGATGGGAGGGTTGGGGTTGGAGCCGTGAGAAGGCTTGGGCCTGAAGAGGCTTGCTCACCCGGATGAACTGCTGGAAGCGTTTGTCTCGAGCGTACAGCTCCTTATAGAGCTTTAAGGCCTTGGTGTGGCGGCTGCAGAACTCCGAGTAGGTCTTGCGCATCTGCTCAGCGTTAGAACCTGAGAACTGGAAGTCAGGAGAGCAAGACGACGTCAGCACTTCCTACAGAGCCGCACCTCAGCCTCCGCGCACCTCTGGCCTTCTGTCACTCGGCCTCCTCCTCTCCAGGTGTCCCGCTTTGCCTCCCCTCCGGCCACCAGAGTTTGGTTGGAGGTAAGAACTGTTTACTCCTGGGCCAGCAAGATGGCTCAGCAAGTAAAAGCCCCTGCGAGCGTGCCTGGCAACCTGAGTTCAAGTCCTGGGACTAACATGATGGAAAGAATCACCTCCTGGGATTGCCTTCTGACCCCGCACCTCATGTGCACCCCCCCCCCCCCAGCAGGCGCACATGTGTCTTTTCCTACCTGGCTGATGAGCAGGTCACCCAAACGATGGATGACAAAGTTCCGGGTGCTGCCTGGACACAGGGCCTGGCGGCGCCGTTCCAAAAGCTGACTAAGGAAACGCGTGTGAATGTCGCTAAGTTCGTCCACGCAGGGGAATAGGCCCTGGACCACTTCTGGCTCCAGCTGCAACTCTTCCAGCATCCCAGTGCGAAAGAGACGGGTCATAATCTTCAAGGTCCTCACATGGTGCAGCTCTGTCTGGATCAGCTCTACGACACAGAGGGACACTTGTCCCTGTTGTACTCTACCTCAGGCACAACTCATGGGGCCCTACGTGGATGCCTGCGTGCCACTTCCTTGTCATTTCCGGCAGTAGACTACTTCAGGGCAAGAGTCCTGCGTGTTAGGGAGGTAGGCTTTCTAATTCCCGTCGGACACGGGAGAGGCAGAAGGAAGACTGAGGCCTGAGCTGGGGAAGGGATCTAAGTGGGGCCTTGGAGCTGGCGGCAGTGGTGTGCACGCGTCATCTCAGGACTCAGGAGGCTGAGGCAGGAGGACAGAGAGCTTGAGACCAGCCTGGCCTACAAGGTGAGACTCTCGTCTCTTAAATATAAAATTAAAAAAAAAAATTTGCCAACGACACCAAGAAGTAGGTGCACAGGGCTGGTGCCAGCTGGGGACATGGAAGCCAAGGATAGGATGAGGGTATCCCAACAGGTAGGTGGCAGGGGGAAGACTTAGGTAAGCAGAGCCTGGTTAAAAAGGGGCAAAAGAAAGAAAGAAAGAGAGAGAGAGAGAGAGAGAGAGGAGAGGAGAGGAGAGGAGAGGAGAAGAGAAGAGAAGAGAAGAGAAGAGAAGAGAAGAGAAGAGAAGAGAGAAAAAAAGACAAAAGAAAGGCAGGGGACCAAAGTGTCCTTAGCGTACCATAGATGACATCTTGCTTCTTCATCACCTCCTTTTTATGCTGCTGCAGGAAGCTGCTGTCCACAGCAAGGCTCCATGAATCCGCCTCGAAGTCCTTCTCGTCCATCTCAAAGTCGCTCATTAGCTCATTGTAGAACACTTCTACACCTGCGTGTGCATCAGCGCAGGCAGCACCTCAGAGCCCAGCTCTGCTGTCCCTGCAGCCTCTCCCTCCCCACCCCAGGCTTCTCACGCCACAGTCCTGCCAGCACGCGTCTCCCCAAGGCCAAATCTGCTCACCTTCGTCAATGAGGGATTCCACGGACAGGGTTCGGTTCCGCATGTTGAGGGAGTCTGTGGACTGGGAGAGGATCTGACGCAGCCCCAGAGGAGACTCATCATTGAAATGTCTGAAGGAAGCGGAGGCCAGCTGCATCACCCCAACTCGGGCGGGAGGTCCCTTCCCAGGGTGGGACCCAAGGTCGGGCTCCTAGGGATAGCTACTCTGAGCTTGAATTTATCTTTCTCGTATCTGTCTCCAGCCCTGAACTCAGGGAAAGAAATGGCGCTCTTGTGGGCTTTGTACTCTCTCTCTCTCCTGCCAGGTCCCCTCTTCCCCAAACAGAAGCTCACCCAGCAATGTTGGTAGTGGAAACACTTTTGGCCAAAGACAAGGAGGAGAGGCCGCGACGAGAACCCAGGAGGGACTGCCGGAAGCTATCAGAAGGGTAGATGGCAGACGTCGGCCGCTCTCTGGTGGCTGCTGTAAGGAGGCCAAGCAGGAGAAAGTTTAATTCCGTGGCCCTTTGCCCTCCCCGGCTCCTCAGTGGAACCGTGGTGAACTGTCTGGCCTGTCCTCAACTCCTTAAGAGTCAAAGAAAATTGGCAAAGCCCATCAAGACAATGCCACTGTCCACTGCACAAGCCTCCACCATGAATTAAGAGCCTGTTTGTACATGCTCTTCTGCCCCAGACAAGCCTATAAGCAAACTGAAGGCCAGAAATGTAAGGCCTGTCTGCAGTGATCCACGCTGGTGAGGGGAGCCTGGGCAACCATGTTTTCTGAACTGACAGTTGACAGTCAATCCCCAAATGAAGTATAGGTAAGTGGCTGCTATGGTAACAGGACGTGGCAAGGCTCGAGGAACCTGCCACCCTTGCCCCTCCTCCCCACGTGGACTAGCCTGTCTTAAGCCCAAGAATAAGGACCATTCCTTGTGGCAGTCCCTCCCAAGGCACTGTCATTTAAAAGGAGCTGTGTGTGCCTGGGTGTCTGGGTGTGACCTCAGGGGGGCAGCAGAGCCCATGGGCTCGGAGACTTGGTGGTCCTGTGACTTCCGTTACTCACTCTTACTTCGTAGAGAAACGGACTGCAAGGCAGTGTTGTTCCTCAGCAGTGCAGCTTTCTGTTGCTGTGAGACACAGAGCAAAAGAGAGACACACACACAAAAACCAGCTGTCACCCAAAGACAAGCCAGGATCTGGCAGCTGCCCTCTTGGGAGAAAGCTGACCCTGCAGTTAAGGGCATCGGGATGGGTAAACTCATGTGGCAGGGCTTTGTTTCCGTGGGCCCACGGTCTGGGATGCCCCAGGTGTGGCCCTGCCCTCCCCGCAAGCCCTCCGTCCACCCTGCCATCTCACCTTCTGCTTGACCTTGGTACAGTTGGCCAGAGTGTCTTTGCAGCGGTTGTGGATGGTCACGTTACATGCTGGGGGTGGGAGGGTGGGGATAGAGAGGGTGAAGCGAAAGCTGGGGTGGCACAGTGGGTGACACGCCCACATGTAAACACCCAACTTCCCAGGCCATACATCCTGCAGGCACTCTCCTAACTTCCCAGAGCTGTTGGTCATCATCTCACATGAACCCGTACCCCGACTCCCTCTACCTTCAAGCAGCAATTGGAGCGAGAGGGGTCTGGTGCGGACAAGCCAGACGGCCTGGAGGACCAGAGGGAAGGAAGGTGTCTGCTGCTTGGGAGGAGCAGAGAGCACGGAGATGACACTGCAGACGACCATGGGCACTCCTCCAAGACCAGAGGTTGACAGAGGGAGCCAGAATGCACCTCGGTCCCTGAAGAAAGCTCCCTCACTTCCCTCAGAGCGCTCATTTCGCGGATGAAGAGTCCGGGCTGGCTGCTGCTCACTGCCCTAGGCCGTCCAGCTAAACTTAGAAGTGCTCACGTCCTAAAGTCATCCTCTTCCAAGTGTGTGCCGGCGGCTCCTGCTTGTTGCTTCCAAGTCTGGCCCTTCCCTTGCCCATCTTGGCAGCCCTCTGCATTAACCCCATTCTGGGAGCCTTTTCTCTTGTAGGCCTGGGAAGTTCTGTTCCCCAGCAAGGCAAACTACAGCTCCCACACTCCATCTGCTTCCCCCATCCCCCACCCCACCTCTCCATGAAGTAGGAAAGGAAAACGCAGTAGCTGAGCCTGCACTCGGGACCATGGCTGTTCCCTTCCTGACATGCCCTCAGCTCTGCGGCTCCCCCCGCCCCCAAACACCACAGGAAACTCTGCTAACTCAGGCAGACAATGCCCAACACCGTGCTCACTTCCACAAATACAAGGCACACAGGGTGGGGCACAAGGGGCCAACGGAAGCCAGGCTGTGGCAGTGCCCACCCCCAGGAGCTCCCTTCTCCTACCCACGACACCTAGTGTCTCTGGATCAAGCCTCCGCTTTCCACCTGCTCTCAAAATAGTGCTACCCACCTCCCCAGTTCCCCTGGCAACAAGCTTCCGGATTGAGTATTTTGCCAGGTCTCTAGAGGGATCTAGATTGGGGTTACCTCCTCATTCTTTTGGCTCTAGATCAAGTGGTGAAGAAGTGGGGGGTGGGGTGGGGAGGGCAGGCCTCTCTGGTTCTTTCTGAGGTTCCTTTCCAACATCCCAAAGGGATCAGGAGGCTATGGTGGAGTTGTGCCGGTCAGCATCAAGCTCCAACACTCTTCTATCTACTCAGAGGAAGGCATGTGGTGGGATGGGGCAGGGCGGAGCTGGAGCCCTCTGCACTGCTATCCTAAGGAGGTCGGAATTCCTCTGTCTCCTTCCTGGACAGGGGAAAGGTTAGACAGGGGCAAGATCGGGAGTTTTGAGCCCTTCCCTCCATCACTCAGATCTCTGCTGAATTTCTTTATCAGGGATAAAGAAATAGATAATCCCAGCCTGTCCTTGAATCAGCAGGCTTCTGTTCCACTCACACTCAACAGAAAGGCAGGGGCAAAGCATCCCTCAAGTCTAAACTGTCCAGGGAGACGGGCAGAGGCAGCTGCGAGGCTGGCAGCGTCCCTGGTTCCGCAGCCCCTCTCCCACCCTGCTTCTAGCGCACATTCCTGCTCTTTCTCCAGGCAGTTCTCCGAACTGTCAGCAGCTGTTCAGTGAGCGAGGGGGATACCCAAGCCAGTGACAGCTGCATGGAGAGTAACAACAGCCTCTGTCACCCCACACCCAAGAGACCAACCAGCTTATGCCACATTCCAATAGTCACCACCCAGTGTGGGGAAGGGCAGCAGGAGACCAAGCACCTGAGCATGACACTTGAGCCCAGCTGGGATCCAGAAAACAGAGTCCCTTTAAGGATCCAGGGTGAAGGACCGACGGAGGAATTAGGGCTGAGGGTAACCGAGGCGAGGTCACCTTTGAGACCAAAAACTTACTGGGACAAATGAGGGCTTCCTTGGCCGTGATGCTCTTGTTACAGGCATAGCACATAGTCATGCCGGAGACCGAGATGGTGGTGAAGAGGTGGCCATTGGTATAGCGGGCATCTTTAGCTTCCTTCATCTTCTCCTTTTCCCGGGCCTATGGAAAGGTTGAGACAGAGGTGAGGCTAGAAGACACCCAGGTACCTTTCTTTTCCAGAGAAAAAGGCCGAAAGCAGAGGCATGAGAGAAATGCCTGCCTAGAGAGAGGCTGGAGTGACACCAACTGCTAAGGCATAACCTGTTATGCATGGATGTCCGAGCTGGCTGTCCAGGCATGAGCAGGCCCTGGGCAGTCAGGCCCTGAGGCTGCGAGGCCTCTGACCTACCTGACCCCGGCGGCTGGGCTGCCTCCTGTTCCCACTCATCTCCCTAGCTCTAGAGCTCTGCGTCCTCACTCCACCTTCCAGCCTTAGCTCTGCTCGCCCCCGGGCTGCTGTGCGCTTTCTCTGTGCTGGGGGAAGATGCGCAGAGAGAGGGGAGGACCAGTGAAGCAGAGGGTGCCAGCTCACCAGCGCTTTCCAATCTATGGGAGTTAGCTCCTCTCATAACCATGACAACGGGTGTTGGAGCTGCTGTCTTCAAAGCAGTCATGGGGGAGCAGGGATGGCAGAGCAGGAGATCCCCTTATTAGATTGGCTGGGCGGGGCCAGCATGCCTCTTCAGAGACCATCAACTCAGGTCAGGACCCCAACCCTCTAACTCTTCTACTTACACTCAAAGCCCAAAAGATCCCTTGCTAGTAGTGTGTGTGTGTGTGTGTGTGTGTGTGTGTGTGTGTGTGTGTGTGTGTGTGTGTATGGGCGCACAGGGTCTGGGGGCTCAGGTACCCTTGACCTCCAGATCACAGCGCTGGGATTGCAGCGCTCTTGCGTACCTTTCTTGGCCTCTGAGGTATGTTTACCTTTGCCTTTAAGCCTTCCCCTCCCTCCTCCAGCTTCTGTAAGAGTCCTTGAGTGCTTTTCTGTTCCTTCCCAAGCTCCGAAAGCCAGGAAAGGCGAGAAGGCAACTCTGGCTACGGTAGCCCTTGCCTGTTAACTCCTGCACTTGGGAGACTAAGACAGGAACAGTGCAGCGAGCCTGGGCTATGGACCAACTGTCTCAAAACACAACAACAACAACAACAAGGTGCCTGTGCACACACTCCTACTCAAGCACTGAAGAAGTGGAGGCAGGAAGCTTGGGAGTTCACAGACAGTCTTGGCTACGCAGTGCTATGAGGCCCTATCTCAAACACCACCACCATGACCAGAAAAGAGAAACAAACACACCAACAGGTTAGAAGAGAGCTTAAAAGAAAAGCAAAGGTACCCGACGAGCCCAGGTCAATCCCCAGGCCGCACACGGCAGAGGAACAGAACTGACACCCACATCCACACCATGGCATGGCCCAATAAATCAAAAAGGACAGGATAAACGGGACAGGGGGCATGGCCTTAATCCCAGCCCTCGGGAAGAGAGGAAGGCAGATGTCAGTCTGAGGTTACCCTAGCCTACCCAGCAAATTCCAAGCCAGTCAGAGCTTCACAGTGAGACCCTGTATCTAAAGTAATTAGTTAACTAATTAATTAAAGATGTTAGAGGACAAGCCAGGCAGGGGTGAAGCTCGCCTTTAAACCTAGTATTTTGGTGGCAGAGGCGGGCGGATCTCAGACTTCAAGGGCAGCCTGGTCTACATTGCGAGTTCCAGGACAGACAAGGCTACACAGAGAAACCTTGTCTCGAAGGGGGGAAAAATGATGTTAGGGGACAAGGACACCTTGCAGGTGGCTGAGGCCGAGAGTAGGAGCCCCAAGTTGAGGACACTGCTGGGACCCTAGGGCAGAAAGTCACAATTCAGTGAAAAACGTTCAGCCTGGGCCTGGATGAGCAGTCCTGCCTATGCCACTAACCACACTGGCAGCCAGGGGGTGGGGGATGGGAAAAAGGGAAGCATAAAGGTGCTGAGTCAACAGTCCAGGGGCCAGAGAGCAACAGAGCACAGTGCCCTGGGCCTTGGGGAGGCCGGAGAACCACAGACCAGAGAGCCCTGGGCCTTGGTGTCCTGAGGATGACGGAGCCCAGTGTTGTGGGCCCTGGGGTGGCCCGAGGACGATGTATCACAGCGGTGTAGATGGAGATCACCTCCTATGTCCCCTCCGCACACCTCCACCATGCGTTTCTCCTTTCTCCCCTACTGTACTGTTGGGGGTTCGTTTGGTAAATTTTTGTTTTACTTTGTTTTGTTTTGAGTCAGGGTCTCGCTACGTAGCCCTGTCTATCCTTGAACTAAAGGTAACTGTCCTGCCTCAGCCACCAAAGTCCAGGCCTTGCAGGCGTGCACCCTAGGCTAGAGCTCCTCTCTCTAGCTGGCCTGCTCTCCTCTCTCCTGTGCCCCGCTCTTGGCACCACTCTTCCTCCAAGCCTTACACTCTTTCTCTCAGCCATGCATCTGTTCTTTAACGGATGGTCCTCCCTCCCTCCCTCCCTGTCCCGGTGGCGAACTCCTCCTTAGACTCTAGTATGGGGCATTCCATCATCCTCTGCTCCAGTGGCTCCTACCTACCTGAGTGGCTGGAAAAGTCGCCCATTGCTCTGCGTTCAAGTGCAGCTCTTTTTTTAACAGTTTTTTTTTTTTGGGGGGGGGGCGGGATTTTGGTTTTTTGAGACAGGGTTTCTCTGTATAGCCCTGGCTGTCCTGGAACTCACTCTGTAGACCAGGCTGGCCTCGAACTCAGAAATCCACCTGCCTCTGCCTCCCAGAGTGCTGGGATTATAGGCGTGCGCCACCACTGCCCACCCGGCTTCAAGTGCAGCTCTTTGTTTTTTAGATCAAAGTCGGCACCTCAAATTCACCTCTTTGGAGTTCAAAGGCCAAGCCTAAATATCCCTTGCCACATGTTCTCTTTCTCTCTGCCCTCCCACGATTCTCTAGGACACCAATCTAGAGTATGAATATTTATGACAAATTTAATTAAAAACAAACAAGCAAGTACAGTCACCAGAACAACGCGCCTGTCAAGGGCCACTCCAGAAAGAACAGCGCGCTTAGACACATTCTAAAGCTGCGACAGGTTCTTACCACACAGCTCTCTCTGCACCACCTGCCTGGACAATTCTGCTGGGAGTGGCCAAGGCACTGGGGCCAGAGAGGGCCCTAAGAGCCCCTTCGCTCCTCCCACCTCTGCCCATGCAGACCCCAGCTGCCCCGGCGCCTGCCTTCCGCCTGCCAACACTCACCCTCTCTCCACGTGACCCCTGCTCTAGGTGGGCTAGCAGAGGGCAGCAGCCACAGCAGCAGCAGCACATCCCAGCGCCGGCCCTGGCCAGCAGCGCGCGGCCCTGGCACAGCCTAGCACTATTGTCCCAGAGAAGGCTGGACTGAGCCCGCCCCAGGGCTCATGCTGTGGAGAATGGAATAACATGGGAACTGCTTACTGGGATGGGGGGTGGACTGGTTTGATTCACTGTCTCCCATTTATACGCAGCGAGCAGAACAGCTCTTCATCTCCAGTGTGTCCAGGAGAGGAGCAATCCCTGCTTGGGGGGGAGGGGGGGTGTACACACCAGGAAGCGCAGATACTGGGAAGGCTGAGGCAGGAGGATGGTCAGTTCAAAGCCAACCTGGGCAACTTAGCAAGACACTATCTTAAAAGAAACTGTCTAAAAAGGGCAGGGGATGCTGCTCAGGGTTCAAGGGTCTAATAGATATGAAGCACTAGATTTAATCCAAGCACCACAGAGGCAAGAAAGGCCTGCCATTCCTCGGTCCAAACATCCTCCTCAGGGCTCAGGGCCCAACCCTCTGCTGTCCAGCTCTGGATGTCCTCCTGCTTCTTCTTCACAGATCTCAGAAGTCTTCCCTGCTCACGGATGTCATCCAGGCTAATGTTACACGTGGGGTTGACTGAATACCAAACTGAGCAGGCTTGGGTGTAGGTCCAGAACTTGGGGGCAGGGGCCCAGAAGAATCAGGAGTTCAAGGCCAACTCTCATCCTGAGACCCAAAAGCCTCATTCATGAACAGCAGGTACCCAATGCGTGTTGGGAAAGGGAGGTAAACAGGGAAGGGAAGACAGGGTCTCCCATAGCACCCCTGCTCTGGGGACGCCCTTTACTGCCTGTGAGAACCACAGGAGCTTCTGTCCCCTTTCCAGTCCTTCCTTCCCCTCCTCCGGGAGCACTCCCAAGCTTGATCTCCTACTCCCTCTGACTGAGATCTCCCCTGACATCTCTCCTGGGGGTCCAAATATCAACTCAAAACCTCCTTCTATTCTCACACCAAATCTTGGCCACTGTGGGGAGACAAGTTCTCCCCATCTTGTACCCTAGGCTAAGAGAAAACAATGATTCACAGAAAATCCAACCTAGGCTCTGGCTTCCCGGGCTCCTCAGGGTGAGTGAGGGCGGCTTTCCCAGTTCTCTCTGCCCTCCTCTCCCCTGTACCAAAGCCTCCAGGAGAGCTGTGTGGTATTCACAATCACCACCGATTGTGAGAGACTGGCCTCAGCCTCCTCCTTCAGACTCTTGAAGGAGCCCACTGGGACTCCTTCAAGCCCTTGGCTCCGCCCTGGACAGCTGAGCCCCGGGGTCACTGGCTGTGAAGGGGAAGGGCTGTTGCTGAGCAGTGCAGAGCTTGAAAACTTGGTTTCAATTCCACAAGGGGAAATCTATGAGCCTGGAGAAGGAAGAGCGAGATTCCTGATGCACGTCCAGGAGGAGGACTTTGGATGGTCTGTGCGAGCGAGCGAGGCCCTGCTCCTTCAGACACTCCAGGGAAGGAAATGGAACGGCTGGAAGCCCTAGAGGAGGGAGCCAAAATCAGACACTAAAGCCACAGCCACAAACAAAAGAGAAGGCTATCACGGAATACACAAAGGCACTTAGAAAAACTCTGCTTAGTGAACGGTGGTAAACTACTGGATGCGGAATTGGGCAGCATCCTGGTGATGCGGGAAAGGGGCACTTAAGCCATAAGCAGTAAAATCCAGCTCTGAGTCCCAGTTACCCTGGACCCCAGCCTGCTCCCCACCCAGCCACACCTGTCGGGCCAAGAGGGAGAGGGCAAGAAACATGCAGACAGACGGGCATTTGTACAGGCAAACAATAGCTGTGCCAGACTCCCTGCCCTCCTGGCACAAGGCAGGCCAGCTGAGTTGGGAGGGGGTAGCTGCCGCCTGCAGCCCTACCCCCACCTCCCTAAGGAGACACAAACAAACCCAGAAGGGTCTAGCCAGCACTTCTCAGCCATTTCTCTACCAGCTCCAGAAACCATGACCAATTCACTCAGAGCCTACATCAACACCAGAGGGCTGAACTTTAAAATAAGAACTACTTCCTTCTGCCACTGAGCTTGGTAAGCGATACTTTTCAAAGAGCAACCCTGAGCATCTCTGACAGAGAGACACACCCCCAGCGCAAGAAGCATGCACACATGGGAATCACACTTGGGTTCCCTGATTGAAGGTCACAGTTCCAGTAGCAGAAACCAGATCCTTCTTCACCTCCTCTGGTGCTCCTGCGTGTTCTTAGGGGCTCCTCAGCCATCTTGCAGTCCCTAGGTGACCTCTCTAAGTCTCAGGTCCCCATTCCCAGCTCTGCTTCTTTCTCCCCACCCAGTGCTTTCCTGGATGTCCATAACCCCTAGGAGCTTTCTGGATGGCCTCCAGACTTCAGCTTCTCAGAGGACCAACTCCTCCAGTCTCCCAAACTATCAGGATCCTCCTTTCCCTCCCGGGCTCCCCCAGCCCTTACCTCCTGGCCCTGCAAACAAAGCCAGCCACCTCTCTGGTACTCAGAACAAAGGCAGCCGGCTCTCCCTGCTCCCCATCACACACACAGGGGTCAGGAAGACCCATGGTGCTCTTGCTTTGTTCTGTGGGCCAAGACCGTTGGGGCTCAGGAAAGCAGGGTGAGGAGATAAGGGGCCCGAGGATAGAAAGAGCAGCTTTGAGGCTCGAGGAGGTAGGAAGTAGGGCAGAGAGAACTGAGGGGGCGGAGAACAGAAGACAGCCTGGAAGAACAGAAACAATGCGGAGAAAAGGGAAGCGTGCAGGGCGGAAGGAGAGATCCTATGCCGGGGAAGGAGAACGGGGCACGTTACACTTGAATTCTTCCTTCTGGGAAGATATTGGAGAGTAAGGAAAGAGGTGGGGGAGGGCAGCGGATCTCCGAGCTGACCCTTCTCCCTCCCTTGTAGGTAGTGGGGAAGACCACGTTCCTCAAATAATCTCATTTCCAGTGGGCCCCTCTACTTCCCACCACAGTATAAAAAGAAAGGAGACAGCTGGTGTGCTCGGGAGGGGAAGAGGGAGAGCCAGGGTTCGTGGCTAGGAACCAACTCCCCCACTTCGGTAACCACAGCTTTCCGGAGGTGTCCCTCCCCTTCCGACCAGCTCAAACTGACAACCTCCCTCCTCCCCATGGTCCCCTCGGCCCTCTCAGAACCACTCACTGGTCTCTGAGGCCAGTCAGATTCCCGATCCCTCCTCCATAGCTAGCTAGTCACAAGATAAAAAAGCCAGGCTTCTGGATTTCCAGTTACTATGTTATGGAAAAAGAAAAAGAAAAAAGAAAAAAAAAAAAAAACCGGGATGAGATGCCAGGTGTCTGGACTAGAGAAAGGCCCCTGAGGATGTCTCCTTCCAGCCCCGCAGGTCTGCCCCCCACCCCCACGGCTTTCCTTTTTAGGGTGGAACCAAATTTCCGTGCTTTCAAAAAGTTCCCCCCACCCACCCTGGCTTTACTCCAGGGTCTCGCTCAAACGGTTGAAAAAATAAACAGACTCTGGGAGCTGGGGCCTGGCCTGTCGCTAGGGTTTGTTAAGAGCCTGTCTGCCACCCCACAGTTCACACTCAGTCACCTCACCCCGGAGCTGCTCAGAGTCCTGCTAGCTTTCTTCCGGTGAGCAGACTCCCATCCCGAAACCTACAAAAATCCTGAAACTGAGCTTCCGCCGGGCTCTTCCACCCCTACCGACCTTCTCCCAGTGTAGCAGCAAAACAAGTAGCTAAAGCCGGAACCTGGAGGAAGGGAGAGGGCAGCTTTCCACTCGCAGACTGGCTTTCCAGCCTGAAAATGATCTGCTTGGTTGGCTGGCTGCGGGTGGGTCATTACGCTCTCGCTAAGGACAGGGATTAAGATTAAAGCCCTTCCTGCCTTTGCTTTCCGAGAGAGCCTTATAGTGTGAGTGTCCTGGGGCACAGGGAGGCGCCGTCTGCCTGAACCAGGCCCCCCTGGCTTCACTTATTCATCTACCAGTCCTCCGCTTCACCACTTCCTGTGAGCTGAGGTGAGGAAAGCCAGGGCATTTGGGAGTGCGTCTGAATACAAAGACAGGAATAAAGGACACTTGTAAGGGCGTGCTGGAGAGGTCTTATTGCAGAGTGTGCGGATAATTACACAGCCAGACTCCAGATGACAGGTGAAGGGCCCCCCCCCCCCCAAGCCGAGGCGATAATCGAAATGTGGCTGAGGGGAGTGGAGACTGGGTCAGCCGAGGCGGCTGGAGAACCAGGAGCCTGGAAGCTGTGGGAACAGATAAGGCTGGGAATCACTCTGGGCTCTCTGGCACCGTGACGCTCGGGACCAGAGCAGGCATCCCAGCTACACAAAGGCAGCTCGCTTCACCTGAGGGATCGGCGTGGCCTGGCGGGGAAGATGGGCGGCCGCTTGCTGCCTTGACCTCAGCCACCCGCCCACCCCAGGCAAGAACTGAATCACAGCTGGAAAGTCCATCCGCAAGAAGAGGAGGAGCTGACTTTTGTCTTGGAGGGGCGGGAAGGTGGGGGAGGGAGCTGGGAAAACACCCCCTCCGGTCCCCTCCACCCGATGGTGGGGACAAAGGGGGAAACGACCGAGCCGGCGCTAGGGGGCAAGGCCGCGAGCAACCCCCGAAACTGGAGTGCGGAAAGGGGTACCCAAAAGCGTCGTCCCCCAGGAACCCGACACGCTCGCCCCCCTTTCCCGCTCGGTCCCTTACCAGAGCAACTTTCTTCCGAGCGGCCCAAAACACTCGGTCCCGCCGAACCACTGGTGACCCAGGCTCAGCTCTCCTAGATCCCCACACAGAAGCTGCGCGGGTGCTGGAGACGCGGGTCACGTCGCGGTCCTCTAGCCCCCTCCCCACGCGATCGCAGCCCCACCCACCCCGTCCGGCCGCTGCGCGCGGACTCGGGCGCCCCTGAGCGGGCGGGGGGACGCGGGGCGTGGGGCGTGGGGCGGAGGCCCAGAGGTCGGCAGGGCGCCCGGTCGCAGAGCCAGCCCACCTTGGTTGCCTGCTCCTTGCTCCGGTCGATCCGCGCGCGAGTGAGGGATTCGATCCGAGACATAATCCAGCGTGAGCCGCGGGAGGACGCGGCGACCCCGGGTGTCCAGCGACGGCGGGGGAGGGGTCCGGCCGCACGCGTCGGCCTCGGGGACAGGAAGTCTGAGTCCCCTCGCCCCTGCACCCAGCGCCAGTTCCTCAAACCCAAGTCTCCTCCCCCACCCGGGCTCAGGAAGGGGAGAGGCGGAGCGGAGGCAGGGCGGGGTACCCGCGCACCGGACGGGACGCCAGGGTTAGTATCGCTGCAGTCTGCAGGACAGGGGTCCTTGGACAGGTTCGAGGATCCCTTTTCCCTTTAGCGCCTAGAGACACGCTCTGACCTCAGCGACCTCCTTTTAGCTCGACTGTCCTTGAAAAACACTGGCGCCCATTCCGGGTAACTTCACTCTCTAAAGACCCTCAGGTTAAAGGATTCTGTCACCTTATCGGTAACTGGGAGACCTAGCCATAAGGGCCCATCAAACAGGCTTGAGTACACAGACCGCTTTCACAATGTTGGACTGGTCTGACGAGAAGGAGGGGAAATCAAAAGGGAACTAGAAGCTTCATCGCTAGCAGGCTTCACCCCCCCCCCCAAAAAAAAAAGAATTTAGAAGAGGACTCATTTCCAAAGGCTAGGAATCCTCGGGAGGTTCCCCTCGCCCCACCCGGCAAGCCTCTCACCCCTCTGGGCCTTGTGGACCACACTCTGACCATCCCTCTCAGCCCCACCTCTGCCAATTACTTTGGCAGCGAAGGTGAGAGGTCTCCACCTTTCCTGAGGCTAGCTGAGGAAATCCTTCCTTGTGTCCTGACACCAGTTTTCTCTGTCACAGGAGAATAGAAACAACTTGCCAACTTGCCCTGTCAGGAAACATTTGAGCTTGCTGGGGAGTGTGGGTGGGTTTTCATCTCTTTGGACCCTTTGAGTCAACCTGAGTTTCCTGTCACTGGGGAAAGTCTCCAGTCTGCTCCATTTCCACCTTTCAAGGTCTCCCATTTCTCTGTAAAAAACCAGAGCACCCTGGGACAAAGCTCTGTAAAAATTTAGAGTACTGCCTAATCTAGTCCCCAAAAAGTGTGTGGTAAAGAGGGAGGGAGATGAGGCTCAGCCATTGTCTCTAGCTTCTGGGCTGCTCAGTGGCAGGACAGGCTGGTGTTAGGGCTGCAGGTTCCCAGCCCAAGCCAGCACTCAGAGTGCCAATTTTAGCCTCAGTCTCTAATTTGGGCTCCACTGCCTCACCCACCGGCTGTGCTGGTTGGGCTCCTCAGCTCCTCACCCCAGCTCGGCTCCCCTCCCACTGTGCTCCTCTGACCTATCGCCTGCCTAGGAACTCCCTCACCTTTCCTACTGTTCTCCTGTTTAGGATCCTTATATAGTAAAGGCCAGGAAAAAGGAAACAATATCCAGTCCGGGCTAGCCAGATGAAGCAGAAAGGACTTTCCCAGACCAATTCTGTTTTCTCTGAAGGAATCCTAGGAAAGGCCTCAGGACCCCCCTATGTACCTGCTGGCTCTGCGCCTCCAGACTTGCCCCCCTTGCCAAAGCCGAGAAATGTACTAATAGTCAGCTAGAAGTCAGAATGCCTGGTTTGATCACTGTGGGGCTAGAGACCTCTGCTGGGCTGGGGCCTCACTTTTCTCTAAGGCCTGAGCCAGACACTGTTATAAGCCAAACTCTGAGTAACTAGTAAGTCTAGGTTTACCCCCAGACTCTTTGAAGGTCTGGTCAGTACATAAAGCCCATGTGGAAGGTCTCTGGAAGGGGGCGACCTCCTCCTCAGCCTTTTACTGTGTCTCCCCAATCACAGCTCGCTGTCTGCTCCACCTACTCACCTCTCCCTCATCCTCCCTGGAAAACCAAATCTTTAAAACTCTCTGAACTTAGTGCACTATGTCTTCAGCTTGACTCAGTTTCTGATTTCTGGGGGGTCCTCCCTTTCCCCAAACCCTATCATTCCAGCCCTCCCTGTAATCCTACCAGTGACATTTTTGAGAAATTGTTTTTATATATACAAAAAAAAAAAAAAAAAAAACTTCTGCCAGAATCTAAAAGTATCCAGTGCTTTCTTTGGCTCATTCAACTTGAAAGGAGAAAAAATAAAATAAAAAAAAATAAAAAAGGACTATCCACATGACAGAGAGGAAGGGTCCGGCTTCCAATGGGCCATCAGAGGAACCAAGAGTGTCCCAGCTGTCTAGAAACAGGCACACACAGTCCACAAATTGGCCTTTTTTTCTGATTAATTTGAGCCTTAGACTTGACTTGGGGATGTCTAAGGTGTCCATGACCACAGTGGCTTCCTTGTGGAGGAAGACTTTGGGCTTTACTGAGAAGGGCACTGGCCACTCAATAGGACTGCTACACCTCCAAGCAGCCCAGCCTCTAGGTTAGCTTGTCCGTGAAGTGGTGATTGATGCATCACCATCCCTTATCTCTGTAGGAGCCATTCTAAGAAGTACAAGATGAGCGTTGGGAATGTGCTTGGCCACCTATAGGATGCCAGTCAAGCAGGGAGAAAAAGCTACCTCCTCCTCTCCATCCCTAGCAATGTGCAGCACTGGTACCCAAGCCAGGGAACAGGGAGGAAACGAGCATAATGTAGGCAGGTACACACACACACACACACACACACACACACGCACCACACACCACACGCACACACACACACACACACACCACACTCAGTGAGGGTATAGAGAAGACAGTTGGAGAGATACAGAGAGAGCCCAGAGACCCTGCTGACCGTAGGCCAAGGAGCAGGACAAAACTGGTCTACACTCGCTCTTCTTGCTCCCTGTCCATGCTCTGGAGTCTCTACCCAGGTTCCCCTTCTTCAGGTTACTCAATCTCCTGCAGGGCTGCTAGGCCAAGGGTGAGCAAACGCAGTGTGACAGCCTGACAGAGCCTGTGTCCTGAGGGAAGGGAGACATGGATCCTAAGGGCTTCCTGCTTGCTTTGTTTCCTAGCAGTCTGATTCCTGGCCCTGCTGCCTCCCCCGCGTCCAGGGGTTTGAAGATTGTGTTGTGGGTGCCATTTGTCTCCATCAGCTTCAACTCCCGCTCCGGAGAGTCCTAGCAATGGACCCGCTTACACCTCTACCTTTCCTGCCCCTGTAGAGAGGGACTCCTGCCCTTGGAGTCTGGCCTCCAGAAGGGGCCTGCCTGCCTTTGCACTTGCTGTCTCAGTAACGACCTGACTGGGGGGACCCCGTGATTCTGCCAGAGGAATAGGATGCTGTCTCCTCTAGGTTTCTCTCAGTGCTCAGAGGTGACCTCAGGGTGGAAACCACATGCATGCCAGAGGGAAAGGAGAGTGGCTTACTGTGCTGCAGTGAGTGGAGCCTGCAGTCCCAGGGCTCAGAACACTTGAGGCAGGATGGTCAGCCAGGCTGTAGGGCTGGGTAGTCATTGCCAGAAGAAGAAAGAGGGGGAGGAGGAAAGAAGGGAAGGGAGGGGAGGAGGGAGGGAGAGAAGAAGGGAGGGAGAGAAGAAGGGAGGGAGAGAAGCCACCATCGTGGCTAGGTGTGGTGGTGCATGCCTGGAATCCTAACACTTGAGATAGAAACAGAAGGATCAAGAGTTCAAGGTCATCTTCAACTCTATAATTTAAAGGTAGCCTGGGCTATATGAAACCCTATCTCAAAAGCAACAAACAAGCAAACAAGCAAATGAATGAATAATAAGGCCAAGTGTGATGTCTTAGTGGTAGAATCTAGACTTCAGCACTCTGGAGGCTGAGCCTGGGGACAGGCACAGCTGAGGCTGAGTCCATCACAGCGAGTTCCAGGGGCGTCTGAGCTACAGAGGGAGACCTTGTTTCCAAATAGCAAAAAGTCTAAAAAGAAAGAAAATGGAAGATTCAGATGGCAGCCAAAGCTCCCTGCTTCCCAGAGCTGAGGGGTAATGACAGAGGAGAGAGCAGGACGCCGTCACTTCCCGGCATCCGAAGGCACACGGCCACACGTGTGCTACAATAATCACACACCTCGCAGCTCCCACTCCGCCTGTGGTCCTATCTCAACCCTTCGGTTGCTGTATCCACCCACAAAATTATGAGTGTAAAAGCACTTGGAAAACTCTAACACCCTGTGAATAAGTAAAAGTCACTGCTGTAATTATCATTCTTATGTCCAATGGGCAAGATTTCTGTTGCCCACCTCTTAGCTATGGGTGGCCTAGAATGAGGGAGCCCCAGGCCAGGCCGTTTCTCAGCTCCTGCCCCTTTCTCTCAGCTGTCTGCAGCAGCTGTCTGCTAAGCTGGAGAGGAGGGGAGCAGAGAGAGGCTGATTTACTGGGACACTCAGAGCTTTGAAGGTACATCATGTATTCCCTGATGATGAGAGCCCTTTGAGTCTCTAACGGGAGAGTAGGGGAGGGGTGGACAAGGAGGAGAAGCAGGACAGCGGCTCTTTGCCTCTGTTTCCCAGGCTGACTCCTACCTTGTCCCGGCCAGTCATGCCCAAGAGGAAGCTGAAGGTTCGTCGCAGGGAGGAGCCTGCCCAGGTCCCCGAGGCCTCTTCCAGCTGTTTACCACTGCAGAGAGACGGGGAAGAGGTAAGGAGGGGAGCTGGAAAAGAACAGACCACAGGGATGGAGAGGCCCATGCCATGGAGATAGGAGACTGGAAATAATCCCCACCTCTGGAGCTCTTCTGGATCAGGGTGCTCAAGGGTTCCAGGCCCCTCAATTTATGAGAAAACTCTAGACTCCTCCCAGATAAAGACAGCCTCCTGCTTCCTGTGCAGCTGAAGATGGGCGAGCCCAGTCCCTCTCAAACTGTTCTCCATCAAGACTGGTTGGAGAGAGGGCCCTCCAGGGGGCATTTCCCCCTCTCTCGGAACAAGAGCCCTGTGTAGACCCTTTGCTGTTTGAAAATAAGCCTCTGGGCCTAGAGCCAAGAAAGAACCGAATTTCCTGGGATTTCATCAGCCCATCCCATGAGCTAATCCTGACTGGAGCCAGGGGTTGTGTCAGCTCGAGAATTTTAGGATCACAAACCAGAGCCCGGTTCTTAAAGGGCCCATGTTTTGCCCACACAGACACACTGAGTACGAGGGCTGCTCTAATCTAATAAGGCTCTGGCCACACAAGCCAGATGAACAGGTGCTGATTTTGCATGCTGATTTGCATACTTATTGAAATGTCCGGCACCCGGCTCCATTTCTAGGCTCCATTTCGGGCCCAGTCCCTCTGCTGAGAATTCCACAGCCCCCAAATAGCTCTCTTTAGAATCACTTTGCATCCGCCGGTTATCTGCCATCCAAAGCCCACCCGAGGTCACTGTCCATCCAGCAGCAGAATGGCCAACTCCCCCGTATGTCTCTGACAACAGCAAGCAAATCTCTCTCTGCTGTCGGGCCAAATCCATAGGGTTCGGCTCCTTCTCTTCTGTCCCATCCCTTCAGGCTACCGGCTGCTGCACAGCAGAAGCAAAAGGATCCTGTGCAGCTTGGGAAGATGGCCTCTCTCTCATCAGAAGTGTTGCRGGGCGGGGCGGGGCGGGGAGGAAAGGTGTCTGAAGAACAGGGAGTCTTAGGGCTCCAAAGCCCACACCCATCACTCCTACATCCAGGCCTTTTGTGGGCTCAGAATCCCCCAAACTCACCATTTGCTGAGGTCTGTGTCAAGGGACTGGGACGAGTTACCTGCAAGGTATACAAGGAAAAGAGACGTGTGTAGTAAAAAGCCAGACAAAGGCACCCAAGGCTGCCTTCCCAACCCCCTCCACCTGGATCAGGTTCCCAGGCCGCAGGTGCATGTGACGCCATTCCTGAGGGCAGCCACTGGGGAGCAAGGACAGAGGGCGGGGTCTGGGGACAGCACAGCTGAACATTTTGAGAACAAGCTCAAGTGAGGAGCTGGCTGGAGCTGAATGGTTCCTTCCTGTCCCTGTAAATGGAGAGGGTTGAGGTCCCACTGAGCTCCCCGTACTCAACTCCATCTTTCAATCTTTATTCAGTTACTTGTTTGTGTGCACATCAGGGCAAGGGCAGGCATGTGGAGATCAGGAGTGTCTCTCCTTCCACCATGTGGTTCCCCGAGTTTGAACTCAAGTTGTTAGACTTGCGGCACCTTTACCCACTAAGCCCAGAGAGCCATCTTGCCAGTCCCCTCTTAGGGCAAAGATGCGATTAAGTAACCATCCTCCATCTCTAGTGATGGGAAGCCTGGAAAGCCCCTTCTATCCATGTCCTCTGCCCCTGGCAGGACAGTCTCAGAGATGCTGGTATCCTGAATAAGATCCTTCACATTAGCGGAGCGGTGGAGGCGGAGGCAGGCAGATCTCTGTGTTCGAGGATAGCCTACTCTACAAAGCAAGTTCTAGGACAGCCTGGCCTACACAGAGAAACCCTGTCTCAAAAACAAACAAACAAACAAACAAGATCCCTCTCTTGAACCCCAGGAGTGTTTGAAGTCAGTCGTCTGAATTCCAAACAGTTAACTCTGGGATAGCTGGTGACAGGGATGGGGGAAGGGGCCCCATTTCCTCGTTCCCCACTTTGACTCACCATTTGGATCTGAGCAGTCCAAGAGGAAATTGATACCACTCATGGACACAGCCTTGGACAGCATGCCGGTGGCCAAGTGAACCGAAGAGGCAGCAGATGGATGGCAGAAACTCTGAACCTGGAATTGTATGGAGTCCTCACATGGAGTCACTGCTTTGCCCACTCTCCCCCACAGTTCTGCCCTTCCACAGGCCTTCCAAGACCCCCCACACTCCTCATCTGGGCTAGTTCTCTAGAGAGAGTTAAGACAGTATTCCGGCAGCTTAATCCATTAACTGGGAAAGAAAATACCACCTTGTATATTTTCCATTGCTATTGTGTGTTTCTGTTGGGTGTGGAGGTCAGAGGACAAATTTCAGGAGTGGCTTTTCTCCTTTCATCATGGATCATACAGGGATCAAACCCAGGTGGTGTCCTGCACGGCAAGCACTGTCACCTGCTGAGCACACCTGCCAACCTCTTACTTGACATCACGGTGGAACAGAGGACAATCTTGAACTTGTTTTGGTTTTGGTATTGTGTTTATGTTTTTGAGATAGGGTTTCTCTGTATAGCTCTGGCTGTCCTAGAACTTGTTCTGTAGACCAGGCTGGCGTTGAACTTAGAGATCCACCTGCCTCTGCCTCCTGAGTGCTGGGATTAAAGGCGTGCACCTATCCTCCTGTGCTTGGCTTGCAGTCTGCCTGAGCTACTGCATCCCATCTGTGAATTGGGATGGAGGGTTTTGTTTGTTTTTTAAATCAACACAGTATCATGGAACATATTTAAGGGGGCACAATGTGATGTTTTGATATATGTATATCATGAGTGCTTTTCCTTTTCTTCTAATTTTTAAATTAGATTTTATTTGTGTGTGTGCACACACAATAACCACACAGGGCCAGCACCCGAGTGTCTAGAGGATGCGTCGAGCACAGTGAGGTGAGAGTCTCAGGAGTGCAGACACTGAAATCGCTAAGACACGGGATTTAGTATGACCCCTGTGGAAAGTTCACGATTCTCTCTCACCCTGAACGAAGATTAATTCAAACGGATGAAAGACCTTAAAATAAGGCCTGGAACTTTGAAACTGTAGCAAGAGAACACAGGGAAACATTTCAAGATACAGGCATAGGCAAAACCTTATTGTTTTTGTTTTTGTTTGTTTAGAAACAGGGTCCTCTGCAAGACAGCCAAGAATTACCTTGTACTTCCAATATCAATATACACCGCCAGATCTAGCTTGCTTGTTCTTTGGGTTTGTGTGTGTGTGTGTGTGTGTGTGTGTGTGTGTGTGTGTATGCATGTATGCATGTATGCTTGAGTATGTGTGTGTGTGTGTGTGTGTGTGTGTGTGTGTAATGTGTGCAGGTTCCCAAAGAAGCCAGAAAAAAAGAGTGCCAGATTCCTCAGGGCTGGTGTTCTACAGGATATAAGCCAGATGATACTGGTCTTCTGCAAGAGCAGCAAGTGCTATTAACCGCTGAGTCATCTTTGTAGCCACAGATGCAGTGGATGACCCAGGCCAGCAGCTGAGCCACACCCCCAGCCCTGGGCAGAGGGTTCCAAAGGGCAGGAAATAAAACGAATGACAACTGGAATCACATGAAGTTGAAAAGTTTCAGCAGAGCAAAGGAGACAATTGTCAGAGTGAAGAGACAAGCTACAAACAAGAGAAAATCTAGATATACAAGTAATGGGACTAATGTCTAGAACACAAAGGGGAAAAAAACAGGAAAATAGACAGTCCAGTCAATAAATGGGCATGCAAACCGGTCACAAATGGCCAGTAAATTTATGAAAAAATAAAAATAAAAAAAGAGTTCACCACCCTTAGCTAGCGGGCCAGGGAACTCAAATCACACGGAGCGGTGGCAGCGCATTCCTTTAGTCCCAGCACTCAGGAGGCAGAGACAGTCAAATCTCCAAGTTCACGACTAGCTTAGTTTACAAAAAATGTTCCAGGACTTCTAGGGCTACACAGGGAAACCCTGTCTCAAAAGCGACAAAAACAACCACAAAATTGAGTTGGGCATGGCAGTGCATGCTTCTGATCCCAGCACTCACAGGCTGAGACAAGTGGATCTCTGTGAATTTGAGGCCAACCTAGTCTAACGTAAGGAGTTGCAGGCTAGCCAGAGCTGCATAATAAGACCCAGTCCCAAACAAAATAAAATTGAGAGCACAGCAATGATGTGTGTGCAGGAGGGAAAGCCGGGATCTCTCAGCTACTCCACAGGCTACCAGCTCTTCCCCATAGGAAGACCTAAAACCACCGACAGCAACAGTGGGGTAGCACAGGATGCTGAGAAGAGCTGGGGCCAGAGGGAGCGAGGGTGGGAATGGAAGGGAACACGTACCATGTGCTAATAAAGGTGCACATTGGAGCCTGTGGTACAGTGCTCCAGCCAGGGCACACAGCTTGGAAGAGCTCTGACAGATATTCGGCAAGGGGCTATTCACAGGGCCACTGTCACCAAAGCAAGAAGTGGAAACTAAGCAACTGTGCAACAGAATTAAAAAATCAATAATCTCAGCCGGGCAGTGGTGGTGCAGCACTTGGGAGGCAGAGGCAGGCAGATTTCTGAGTTCGAGGCCAGCCTGGTCTACAGAGTGAGTTCCAGGAACAGCCAGGGCTACACAGAGAAACCCTGTCTCGAAAAACAAAAACAAAAACAAAAACAAAAAAAGAGCGTTGCTTGAAAGTTATGTTGTTGGGCAGGAGGGTGGCAGGAGGGCACACCCATGGAAATCTTAGTACAGAGGAAGTTTAGGCAGGAAGATTAGGAGCTTGGAGCTAGCCTAGACTCTGTCTCAAACAGAACAAAGAAAAAAGAATCTAGAACATTTTATAAAATATGTCATCATCATTGCTTTAAAATTCAGCCATAAAAACATATTACATTGTTGGCAAAATATACTTTTGTGTTAAAAAAAACAATTTTGGCCGGGCGGTGGTGGTGCACGCCTGTAATCCCAGCACTTGGGAGGCAGAGGCAGGTG
>BDUI01000106.1:96526-109815 GCA_002335545.1 Apodemus speciosus | reverse complement strand
ATATATCGAATTAAAACAATGCCAAAAACAAATGCAAGATTTTCCTTTGGGGGGAAAAAGTCTCCAGTAGCATTGCATCCTTCATCTCCTGCACACACTTTTACTGTGCTTATTCTTTATACAGAAATGCATACTAAACTAAATAGCTGTGATCCTTGTGTTAAATTGAGGTAGGGATAATGGCAAATTCAGTGCATCTGTAATAAGTCAAGATGTTGTTTCCTCAAATTATTTTTCCACCCCTAATGTAATGAAGGGATGTCATTTTCTCACATTTCTATGTCTGGGGAGCTCTTCACTGTATTTTGCATAGCATCCAATATGAAACTGTGGGGTTTTTTTATAATTACTTTTTAAATATCTGGGATTAGTTTTTGCTTTTTATCATTCACTCTTCACTCAGTGCTTGAAGTTCTCAGCACCTGATCCCAGACAGGATTCCACCGATTTTCATGTCTGTTCTACTGTTTTACTGTCATAGAACCATTGCCATAATCAAAATATTAAAATCTACGAACACGTTAATCTGTCACTTTCATGACTGACTTTTTTTTTACAGCATGAGGGTCATACTTAAGTTGACATTAATATTCCAGTCGCTCCCTTCTCCTTATGAAGCTAGTCATTTCTTTTTTGGCACTGACATTTAACCTCTGTTCCAGGTAGATTTGTGATCTCGTATAATATATGTAAACTTTCCAGAAATTTTGGAAAATTTTCATGCCTTTTAATCATTAAATTTTAAACTCATCTTTACTCATAAGTTTTATCAGTATGATAGAAGAAAAGGGCATCTTTATTGAGTTCCCTGGGGTATATTCAGAGCTTAGTAAACTACATGATTGATMCCAATATCCTTCACTCATTCCAGCTATTTAATTAAATTAACATATAGCTTCCTTTAATATTATTAACTGCAAGCATTTCTTCATAATATAGAATTATGCTAATTATACTCACACATGTATAGACTGGCTTTTTATTTCATTTGAAAGTATTATTTTAGATATTTAAAAATTATGTATATGTGTGTGTGGGTATGCATGGATTTACATGTATGTGCTTATGTGCATGAAGCTAACTGCAGAACCAGAAGGCATTGGATCTTTCTTATATTACTGTTTGGCAGCTGAGAACTTTCTTAGGCCCTCTGCCAGAACAGCAGTTGCTCTTAATCACTGAGCCATCTATCTACCTCTTATCATTCTATTATGTTTCTAAAAACAAATTGACACAATAAATTTAGTAATATTTAACTAAATATTTGTTTTCAAGGCTACATATGGATCATTAATGTCATAATCTTTAGATCAAATGAAAATATAGCTTTAAGTCTTTGTCCTTATTAGAATGACACAGTTATTTCATACTTATAGCTTTTTTAAAATTTTATAAAGTTTATGTTTATAATTTTTAAAGGTTTAATTAATTTGTTTTTATTATGTATGTATTATGTACTTATGAATTTATTTATTTATTTATTTATTTATTTATTTATTTATTTATTTATTTATTTATGTGTGTGTGTATAAGAGAGAGGGGGGATGTTAGCATGGGTCGTGGGTTGCCATTGATGCTAGAAGAGTGTGTTGGATTCCTTGAAGCTGCAGTTGGTGATATAAGGAGCTTTGAGCTGCCTGTCATAGTTCCTGATAACTAAACCTTGGTCATCTACAAGAGCATCAACATCTTTTAACCACCCATCACCTCTCTAGACTTCCATGTTTTACTATTACTCTATGATTTTTCTGTTTCAACACTATCTAAATCTGTCGTTCAATTTATTTGCATCAAACAAGATTTCCTCTGCTAGTACTATTATTAAGTGCTTAGAATGAGGATTTGAATACATCATTGGCCTTAACAATTAGGACTAGCTCACTCTAGAGTAAAACTGTGAAAATAATATTGAAGTCATGGTCCCAAACTTCCTGTCTAGATATTAATGCATCTGTGAATATGTGTAGTTAGCAAAGCAAAATCATTGACTTGATATAATATAGGTTTAAATATATGTCTTGTTTGCTCTGATTATTCTAAATTTCTCAGGGTGGTTAGCCAAAAATGTTAACATTTGCATAAAATGGCTATGATTTCTTTTAACACAGATCCCTGAGTAGACAGCTAAATGCTTTCCTTTAACAATGGGGGAAAAAGAACAGAGGGAATCACCCTGAATCAGTAAGCATAAACTTATTTTTTTTTTAAAAAAAAATATTTAACCTTCAGTTTTGTTGGTATTGAGGGATGATACTTAACAAGTTTCTTTTTACAAATTTTGTAAAAATTACTTTCATGTATAGAAGTGTTGGGAAATGTGACTTATGTATTAACCATAGGTTAAAATARCAGAGGAAGTAATACCTCATTATATCTCATTCCATTTTGACTGGAGAACAAGTACTAAGAGTCTCTTTTCTGCCTGGAGGACTTCCCCTCTGTCACCTGCCGCCCACTTGTGACCTATGAGTCACTGACTATTCCAACTTCATTTAAAACCTTTATTAAATTAGTTTGAATCCTAAGCCTCTATATTAAGAGAAGATATATTGGATTTTATATCTTAAAATGAAGAATTGTAATGGAAATTGTAGAAACACTTGTACATTTGTGAATTTGGAAATCTTGGAATGAATATTTCTCTATATATCATTTATTTGTCTCTCATCTCAATCTCTGTTTCTGTCCCTCTCTCCTCTCTCCTCTCTCTCTCTCTCTGTCTCTCTCTCTCTGCTGTCATAGCACTGTGTGTGCAAATGCACAAACATATAAGTGTAACTAAATTGAAAAGTAACTCATTTTCCTTTTACTTTATGGCAGTATAATCTATTAATGTAATTGGAGAGATAATAATGACATTAATAATGATCAAAATTAATCACCATTTTTAAAGTGCTTTCCTTAAATGTTTTAAGAAATGAAATTTCTTCTTTCCAATAATAAATACAGTAGCATGTAAATAACTCTTGTATATATTGCACATTCAGTATTTGGTGAATTAAGAAATGTGTCCTATTAAATACTTATAAGATATACATAACTGTATTATGTGTTAAAAAGTCTCCATTCATAAAAGCACTTCCAAAGTTCTTCCTGTATTTAAAGCTCACACATTTACTCACTTCAGAATTTAGTGGAAATATTCACTAGAGGAAAACATGCTCTGAATTGGATCTTTAAGTAAATAAGTAAATTTCTTTATGGAATAAAGATTCAAATATTAACATAGCATTTCTTATTCTTTTGAAAACTCATGATATTCTAAAATTCCTTAAGTGAACACATCCATGCTGTTTTACAGTGTTTCCAATGGAACTCTGTAGATAAATGGTTTCAAATGCAGACCTATTTATGCAACTTTAAATTGTATGCATTGTTAACATATAACTAGACATATTTATAAACATAAGAACCAGGAGGTATATGTCACATAGTAGATTTCAGAGGTTCATCCACGTGCCCCTTGCCTTTTATCTACCACAGCTTCCTTCTGTATCACTTCAAAAAACAAGCATCTATGGAAACTCAAATCATTAATAGTGTTAAATGACATTATTTATAGCCCACGTGTGTCCCAACCCGTGGGACTCAGTTCTTCGTGGCCCGAAAGCAGAACAGGTGGGATAAGAGAGAGAGACCAAGTGAAAACCTTGTCAAGGTCTGTTTATTGTAACAAAGGTAGGGGGTTTTAAGCAGTAAGGTGAGGGAACAAAGAAAGGTGATAAATCTGAAACAATCAGGTGAAACATCCTCCGAATTCGAGGGTAAGGAAGGTTGGGCAAAGGTCAGTTTACTGACTAGCTAGTTCCTGCATGAGGTTCAGGTGAGTAAATATTTAGTCAGTTTACTGTTTAGCCAGTTCCTGGAACAGCAGGTGGAGAAGAATGCTGAATCTGTTGCATACGTGACTTAGGAGCACCTGTAAGATGGTAGCACTCCAGCCCCTTAATTTTAGGCATTGTCTCCAACACAGGTGTGGTGTTATGCCTGCCATGGATAGTGTAACAGGTCTCATTTCTTGGTTCATGATCTACTAACAGATTGTGCTAGTAGGTAAAATAGGTTTGCTATTTAAAAATAAAGCCTTTAAAACAGTGAGTCATTACTGTTTCCCAGTGACAGCTGACAGCTGATGTGATATAATCAGGAATACCACCATAACACCCTCTTGGAAAATCCAATAATTAACTGCTATTTGTATGTATCCCAGCCTTCCCTTTAAAAATAAATTGAAGTCAAAATAATTCCAACTTCAACCTATTGACTAAGTTTGCAATAGTTTATAGAATAATAACAAAACAAGACCTTCCATTGCATCCATTGGGGGAAAAAAAACTGACACACATATTATACCTGCCAGCCACATTTTATTTTTCTTTGTTACTCTTTTATTAAACATAGATTCWTTTCTTTGTACAATATGATTTAAATATAACTTCCCCTCCTTCTACTCCTCTGAATTCCTTACAACTAAATCCACTTCCTTTCTGTTTCCCACTAGAAAAGAACATTCTTCAATGAGATAACAAAACATATCCAAATAAAATATATTAAGACAAAAGAATCATATTCATATTGGACAATCCAAGTAAATAGAAAAGTAAAAGGGCCCAAGGATCAGACACTCACAGTTCACATGAGCTTTGCTCAGTTACTTTAGTGAGCTTTGTCCTGTTGATTTTGCCTATCCTCTCTATCTCCAATCTTTCTGCCTTCTCTTCCAAGAGTTCCCCAAAGTCTGAGGGAAGGTGTTTTTCGGAGACATCTTACATAAAGCTGTGTGTTCCAAGGTCTTTCTCTCTTCAAAATGTCTGCATGTGGACAAAAATGTGTGTTTGGATTTGTTCCTATCTTCTAAAGGAGGAAGCATTTCTTCAAGATAACTGAATAAGGTACCAATCTGTGAGTACAGCAGAAGTCATTTTATTGCTTATTATTATTATTATTATTATTATTATTATTATTATTGTCATTTCCCCTCCCCTCCTTCCCTCTTCCCACAGTTCCTAATCAGATTCCTCCTACCCCTTGCCTCTGAGAGGGTGATCTGCCCTCACCAAGCCTCCCCCATCCCTGGAACCTCAAGGCTCTCGAGGATGAAGCACATCTCCTACTGAGGACTGACCAGGAAGTCCTCTGTTTTATTTATGACAGGGACATTTTTGTGTATGCTCCTGTTTGGTGGCTCAGTCTCTGGGAGCTCTCTGGAGTTTGGGGAAGTTGAGATTGCTGCTCTTCCTATGGGGTTGATCTCCCTTTCAGCTTCTTTAATCCTTGCCCTAACAAAACCATAGGAATCCCCAACTTTAGTTCAATGGTTGGGTATTAAGTATTTGTGTGTGTGTCTCAGTCAGCTGCTGGTAGGGCCTCTCAGAGGACAGTCATGCCAGGCTACTGTCTGTAAGCACATCATAACATCAGTAATAGTGTCAGGCCTTTGTGCACTCCGATGAGATGGATCCAAAGTTGAGCCGGTCATGGACGGCCTTTCCTTTATTCTCTTCTCCATTCTTGACCCTGCAGTTCTTTTAGACAGGAACAGTTCTGGGTGAGAAATTTTGACTGTGAGTTAGGAGCCCTGTCCCTCCACTTGAGGCCCTGTCTGTCTACTAGAGTTAGACTCTTTGAGTTCCGACTCCCCAATGTTGGGCATTTTGGCTAAAGTCACTCTATTGAATCCTTAGAGTCTCTAACCTCCTGGGGTCAATGGTACTTTCTAGAGGGTCCTCCCACCTCCCACCCCCATGCTTATCTCCATTCATTTGCCCTCTGGGCTTCACTTCTGTCCACCACCCCCATAACTGATTCTGTTCCCCTTTTCTCTTAACCCGTCTTTCTCCCAATTAGGTTTCTCCTTCCCTCTGTTTTTTTTTTTTTTTTTTTTTTTTTTTTTTTTTTTTTTTTTTTTTTTTTTTTTTTTTTAGACCAGTCTTATTTGATTTTACTGTAGGTCACTGAGATGTCTAGTCTCTGGTTCCTGGTCATCCAAACAGTGTCACTATGTGTTCTATCTCATGGAGTGGGCCTTAAGAAAAATCAGACTGGCTACTCCTATACCCTTTTGTGCCACTATTGCCCTAGAATATTTTACAGATAGGACAGACTGTAGATCAAAGTTTTCGTGGTTGGGTTGGCATGTACACTTCTCATTGGTAGTCTGCAAAGTACCATCCATTGTGTAAATGAACCACATTTTCTGTATCCATTCTTCTGGCCTGGGACATATAGGTTGTTTCCACCTTCTGACTATCAAAAACAAGGCTGCTATGAACATAGTGGAACACATACCCCTGTGGCCTATTTGGACATATTTTGGGTATATTTCCAAGGGGAGTACTGCTAGGTCTATTTCCAATTTTCTGAGGAACTTCCAGGTTTATTTCCAGTGTGGCTGTACCAGTTTGCAATCCCCCCAGCAGTAGAGGAGTGTTCCTTTTTCCCTACATCCTCACCAACATGTGCTGTCACCTGAGGTTTTGATCTTAGCCATTCTGACTTGCATTTTTCTGATCACTAATGACTTTGAACATTTTATTTGGATCCTTCTCAGCTATTTGAGATTCCTCTGTTGTGAATTCTCTGTTTAGTTCTATACCCCAATTTTGATTATGTTGTCTGGTTTTGTGGTGGTTAGCATGAGTTCTTTATATATTTTAGATATTAGTCCTCTATCAGATGTGGGGTTAGTTAAGATTTTTTTCCCAATTTGTAGGCTGCTGATTTTTCCTATTGACTATGTCCTTTGCCTTGCAGAAGCTTTCCAGTTTCATGAGATTCCATTTATCAATTATTGGTCTTAGAGCAGGAGCCACTGGAGCTGTGATTAGGAAAATTCCCCCTGTGCYAATGAGTTCAAGGCTCTTTCCCACTTTCTCATCTATTAGATTCAGTGTATCTTGTTTTATTTTGAGGTCCTTGATCCACTTAGACTTGAGCTTTATTTGAGGTGATAAATATGGTTCTATTTCCATTTTTCTACATACAGACAGCCCATGAGACCAGTACCATTTATTGAAGATGCTTTTCTTTTTTCATGTTATATTTTGGCTTCTGTGTCAAAGATCAAGTGTCTATAAGTATGTAGTTTTATTTCTGGTTCTTCAATTCTATTCCATTGATTAGTGTTTCTATACCAATACCATGTAGTTTTTAATCACTTTTGCACTATAGTATAGCTGGAGGTCAAGGATGGGGTGGGGATGTGGGTGGGGACATCCTAGTGGAGTCAGGGGGTGAGAGGAGGTATTAGATGGGAAACAGTCAGAGGGTGGACCAGGAGAGGTATAAAATCTGGAGTGTAAAAAAAAAAAGATTAAAAAATTAAAATAAAAGTCTAGGCAAGATTAGGAATTCCTGATACATATCTAAACATAATAAAAGCAAAATACAGCAAACCAACAACCAATACCAAATTAAATGGAAAGAAACTTGAGTCAATTCCACTAAAATCTGGGACAAGACAATGCTTCCTACTGTCTTCCTATCTATTTAATACAGTTCTTGAAGTTTTAGGCAGATCAATAAGGCAATAAACGGAGATCAATTGATGCAAATTGGAAAGAAGTCAAGGTATCACTGTTTGCAGATGATGTGATAGTATACATAAGTGACACCAAAATTCTATCAGAGAACTCCTACAGCTGATTTGTATTATATTTAGCTTTATTTAGCCTCCTAGACTGTGAAGTCCTCAAAGATAAGAGATCTCTGTAGAAAACCTACCACCTATGAAAAGTAAGCTCTTTGAAAATACTTCTTGGTAATTTAATCATTTTACAATGTATCTGATCTTTCTTTGCCTCCCTAAGCTCTGTAAATTTATTTTTCCCTTTTTCTATCTTCCAGTTTATAAATATTAATGTAGTCATTACATTAATGACCTCCTGTAGTATGTAAGGGTCTATACTGGCCTTTGTGAAAAGAGTATCTGTCCTGAGAACTCCCTAAGGATTCATTAACTTTTGGCCTATTGTTTGCACACAGCTTAATTATAACATTTCTTCCCTCTGTTGCAAGTATTCCCAAATCATTAAACATTTCTACTCTACTTCTTTCCCTTTAGGTTCCAAAACACAAACCAGACTAGATATATAGACTCTTGCAGAAGTATAACAACTGGGAGGAAGGGCCATCATCCCAGCAAAACTCCTTACTTTCTGTCACTTTACTGAAGTGAACCTCACAATTCAAAGGTAGCTTCTACATCTATGGTCTAACTCTTGGCCTCAGGCCAATGAAACAATCAACAGTAAAAATTCATATCAGCTGTTACTATACTTCTTTTTAATTGTCTGTCACTTTTGTTTGTTTCATTTGGCCAAATGCTTGTTGGCTGCTTGGCAAGCTCATACACACAAAACTCCAGCAGTTTGTTTCTCCCTCTTCTGATTTAAGAAGTTGATCCATATCTGATTAGTCCCTCAATCAAGCCTCCAAGGAAGAATTTTGTGATACATAGTGATAATACATATTTTATGAYGGTCAGTTTTCTGATAGCTACAAAATGTTTCCAATATCTCCCAAATAAATTTGATATGATGTCATTCAACTTAACCACATTGCCCAATACATTTTTTCCTTTTTATTTGAGCCATTTTTTTAATCCTCAGAAAAAGCCTTGTAAAGGAACACATAACCATATTCTAACACAAAATGTACACTTCATGGTAAAAATTATATTCTAAATTTTTTCTTTTTGATGTTAAACAATTGAAATGATAGAACCCAAAGAAGTATAATTTCTCCAGAAATTTCTCATCTCAATAAAATACAAAAATTCTGATGCTATCCAGTTAGGGAGTATACCTCCCAGAAAACAGACCACACTCAGTTCTGATAATTTGTCAAAACACCTTTCAGGAAAGACCAGAGCTCATTAAACACTGTAACAATGTTCGGCAGGATAACAAGACTGTTTCGTTACACAGGGATTTTTTCTTTTTCTTTTTCTTTTTTTTTTTTTTTTTGCCACTACTTAAGGCAAAGCCTCATTTCAGGARCCCTAAAATGGATTTTGAAATAACTGGAGCTGTTTTTTTATATATGTTCCTCTTCAAAGAGTACCTACATTGAGTAAACAGTTCTTTGTGTTTATTTAACTGATATGTTTAGGATGAGTGATAGAACTTTATCTACCAGGACTTCCATAGCTCAAGCTTTGACTTCACATAATCTAGTAATAAAAGCCTAATAATTACTTACTTTTAGAAAGGAATTATACATATATCACTTGTACATGGAAATACATGTCCTTATACATGGAAGAGAACAAATTTATTATAACTATGTTATTTTTATAAAGTGCTTATTTTGTTCCTAGTAAGGATTAATTATGTATGTATATGTAATCTTTCATTATGCTAAATAATTTCTGACTTAAATTTCAAAATAGCCCAATACAAAAGAGATGTTTAATGTCCTCTAATGGTTTGAACATGCTTTCCCCATAGGAAGTGGCACTACCCAAGGCAGAAGACAGTTGTTCCTGGCTGCCTTCAGATCAAGATATAGAAATAGAAGATCCTTCTCTAGCACCCAGTCTGCTTGGATGATGTCATGCTTCCCACCATAATGAGAACAGACTGATTCTCTGAAACTCTTAAGCTAGCCTCAAATAAATGCCGTTTATGTGAGTTGCCTTTATCATGGTATCTCTTTACAGCAACGAAACCCTAACAAAGCAGCAATTTGTACTGGGGTAATACTGTAATAGACCTGACCATGTTTTTATTTGGAGGAATGTGGATTTTGGAACTTTTGGTTAGGAAAGCAGTGGCATGCTTTAAGCAGGGGTTAATGGGCCACCTTAGTAGGGATATGGAAGGCATTGTTGATGAGGGTCATTTGAATTCTAGGAGCCTGATGCAATAAGTCTCAGAGAGAAACATTTTAGTATCTTGTCTAGAGATTATTCCTGTGATATTTTGGTGAAGAATGTAGCTGCATTTTGCCCTTGTCTGAAGAGTTTGCCTAAGGCTAAGTTGAAGAGATTCAAATTAATTATATTGGCAAATTCTCAAAACAACCCAGCATAGACTTGATCCTGTGGTTCACTCTTATGAGGAAAGTTTTGATTAAGTGTACCAAGCTTAGAAAGAAAAAATACAAGATGTATTTTTCAAAGGGTAAAGGTACACCAAGAAATTGAATGTAGCTAAATCTTCTGTTCAAGGACATTAAATAGAATTATGGGAGGGGTGGCATGGTGGCAAGATTCAACCCAGCTAAGCTTATTGTTTGTATCTTTGCAGTTGAAGAAGTGATGGGTATATCATATTAGGCCCAGATAAAGTGGTACATACCCTTAATTCCAGGAGACAGAGGCAAGGGAATCTCTGAGTTCAGGGTCAGCCTGATATATAGGGAGCTGCACAAAAAGAGAAATCGTAGGTGCAGATATGCTAGTCCTTTAATAACAGAACTCTGGTGACAGAGGCATGCAGATTTGTAAGTTCGAGGTCAGCATGATCTACTGAGAAAGTTCCAAAACAGCTAAGCTTAGACAGTGAAGGAAACCACTGGAAAAGCGAAAGCTGGTGATAATGTAAGAGAACATGTGGGCCATGTTTCAAACTCAGCCAGGAGCAGAACCTGGCAGCTTCACCCATGTGGCTCTGGCTTAAGAGTCAAGAGTAAAAAAGGGTTACTGGGCCAATAATGGTAGTTAGCTGGAGCTAAGGAATTGGCACTGATTATAAAGAGACCAGTATCACAGAGGTGAGATCTTCTGGGAAGTATTTTCTGAGAGAACAAAGACACTCTTTTCCAGTGACAAAGGTTGTACTCTATGCTGCATCTGGACTTGGCAATATATAGGAATCACCCAGGTGGTACTAGTTTTGAAATCACTAAGGGATGATGGAGTGCAGCTGAGGTTTCACACTATGACAGGCCATTGGTCATGGCGCAGCCTCGGTTGCAGTTAGCAACCAAGACTGAAGTGGTTATGCAAAGAAATTGAGGTTTGGCACCATGAAAGAGATCCTGTAAGAGGCTATTTGTAAAGCATAGTTGCAGTAGAAGACCCCAGGACATTGGAGATTCCAGTACTATGGGATGACCAGAAAGAACAACAGCAGCAGTAGAATAGAGTCAACCAAGTTCTAGAGTGCTACAGAGGGCAGAACTGATTCTATGCTTAAGCTCTTCCAAGGTCAATAAGACATTGTTTTCCTGTCCACCTAATCTGCCTGGGTGATGTCATGCTTCACACCATGATGATAATAGATTGGACCTCTGAAACTGTAAGCCAGCCCCATTTAAATGTTGTTAGTTATAATACCTGCATTGCATTGGTCATGGTGTCTTCGCAGCAATGAAACCCTAACTAAGGTACATTCTCTGCCAAACATAAAAAAATGCATAATTATAAAAGGAAATAATCTATGGACTACCACACAGTAATAGTTCATAGAACTGAGAATAGAACCATTGTCATGTAGGACTAATATGTATAGGTTTCTAGTCTATATTCATAGGTCTGTTGTGACTAAAGAAACCAGTTGTACATTAAGTATTGTGGAAACTGTTCTACATTTATAACAGTGATTATATTTAATCACATATTCTTCTTTTTAAAAAACAGGATTACTTTCTTTTTTTAAGATTTATTTATTTCATGTATGTTAGTACACTGTATCTATCTTCAGACACACCAGAAGAGGGCATTGGATTGCCATTAAAGATGGTTGTAAGCCACCATGTGGTTGCTGAAAATTGAATTCATGACCTCTGGAAGAGCAGTCAGTGCTCTTAACTACTGAGCCATCTCTCCAGCCCTAGCATATTCTATTTGCTTATGCTTATTTGGAACAAGCCACTAAACTTCTTTAGAATTCTGTTAAAAAAAAAGACTAATTGGAGCATTTTGTATATACCATTCATTTTAATGTGTTGAGAACTCTTAAAACATGAAAGTCATGGAAATTTTTGATGGGCTATACTGATGCCAGTTGTGAATGGGCCTGGTACTGTTCTTGTGAACCAATACCCTAATGAATAATGGAGCCAATCACTGGGTGAGTAGGCAGGACTTCTGGGTTGGACAAAAGGTGAGAAGAATCAGGAGGGAGTTAGGTCTGGAGCATCAGGGGGGCTAGTGTTTCCCAATATCATGGCAGATCTACAAGGAGGAATCAGATTTTAATAAGACTTGCAAGAGGAGATTTTAGTTGTTGCCATCCAGTGATTCAGTTACCATTGTTTCTGGACAATGTGTTGCATTTTCCTTCACAAGGTGGCTCATCTGGGTTCAAGAGAGAAAGGTACAGTAGCAAAGCTTGGGTTTGCCTGAAGTGTACCACAAAGGCCATGGGAGAATTTAAAGTGCAGGGTTCGTGAGGTAATGACCAGCCAGTGGAAACGTTGTGAGCTGAGTGGAGAGATTGTGGAATTCAGAGTCAGAATATCCATGAGATAAAAACAGGTCGGCCATTGCCTGCCAGTGCGTGGTCTGCCAAGCCACCAGGTCAGAGATATGAGCACAGGAATGTGCTGGCTCAATTCTCTTTAATATTTCCTGCAACAGATGACATGTCTATTTTTTCAAAAATTAAGATAGAGAATGTTTGAGGAATGCATCTCATTGTCAGGCTCTGTTCTCTATACCTACAAAGTATAAATAAGAATATTTATACATATATGTGCAACTTTATATTACATGTACACATGCATGCAAACATAGCTGAAATAAAGAAAACAATCTAAAATAAGTAATTAAAGGTACTCTAACTGTAAACAAATGTGATAAATTGTTATTCAATTAGGAATCAAATGAATCTAGTAACTTAATGCTTGCTTGAATTTCCTGTGAAGATAAATAAAATTTAAAATAAAAAAATTAAGAACAATAAAGGTCCTCAAAAATTAGAATAAGCAGTCAACATAAGGGTGAATCAATTAAGGGGAGAGATTGAAGCTAATTTCTAGAATTTGTCTTTATTTATTTTAATTCTTTTTTATTGGATATATTCTTTATTTACATTTCATTTCCCTTTTCTTGGTTTCCCCGCCCACCAAATGTGGTAAGGCTGGGTCTTCCAGAAGTATCATGTCCAGTTTTCTGAGGAACCGCCAGAGTGATTTCCAGAGTGGCAGTACCAGCTTGCGGTCCCACCAGCAGTGTAGGAGTGTTCATCTTTCTCCACATCCTTGCCAACCTCTGCTGTCTCCTGAGTTTTAAATCTTAGCCTTTCTCATTAGTGTGAGGTGAAATCTCAGGGTTGTTTTGATTTGCATTTCTCTAATGACTAGTGATGTTGAACATTTTTTAAGGTGCTTCTCAGCCATCC
>BDUI01000106.1:58666-79998 GCA_002335545.1 Apodemus speciosus | reverse complement strand
GAGAGAGAGAGAGAGAGAGAGAGAGAGAGATGTGGATAGGAAAAGGCAGAGGTGGGGGAGAGAAGGTCAACCCTTATTCTATTTGTCTTACTTTGATGGCATTAAGAAAACTGAGCACATTTCTGCTGTGAGTTGGCTCTATCAAGAGATAGGATTAACAGATACTTTGTCTGAATATTCACATGTGTAGGCAGATGTGCAATGTGGATAGATGTAAACTTAGCACTAAATCAAACAATCAAAAATTCCCTCAAGCATGAAGAAAACAAACCATGTCTGTTAGTCATCCCTTTCACTATTGTGGTGATGTATGAATTCAGTGTATATGTATTCTAATGTGTTCCACTCAGGCTGGTTCATGAAAGCAAGAGTACAAGATCTGAAGCAAGACCATTGGAATTGGAGTCTGCTTTCATTTGTCATACTATGTGTCTTTGGTTAGTTAGTATAACCTTTCCTGTTCTAGAGGGAGAGCAGTGAGGTGCATTGTATAGAGTAGTTAATATAATTTAACTATTTTATTATCTCAAATATTTGATCAGATTGAATAATCAGAAGTTATTGAATAAGCATACTATATCCACTGTTATTATTAACAAGTACAATGAATGTTTCAATATACTTTACAGGGTCTTCTGGAATATACATTTAATACACATCCCTGTAGGCCACATTGGTAAGTGACAATTTAGTAAGATGAGATGCTATAATTTTAATATTGCTTTGCATATAATTATTTATTGAGTTCATAATCAATTTACTACTTCTTTGTTTAATAGATATTTTTTCTTTTCTTTTTTTAATAATCTATATTCTTTGTTTACATTCCAAATGATTTTCCCTTTCCCGGTTCCCCCCTCCCCCTAAGTCACATAAGTCTTTTTCCCTCCGCCATTTACCCAATCAACCCCCTCCCACTCCTCTGTCCTGGCAATCCCCTACAATGCTGCATCAATCCTTTCCAGGATCWGGGCCCTCTCCTTCCTTCTTCTTGGGAATGATTTGATATGKGRGTTGTGTYTTGGGTATTCWGARCTTCTGGGCTAATATCCACTTATCAGTGACTGCATTCCAAGTGTGTTCTTTTGTGAATGAGTTACCTCACTTACTATGATATTTTCCAGTTCCAAATAGATATTTTCATTCCTAGAACAATCCTTCAAAAATATGGTCATGTGATTGTTTTCTGATTTCTTCCATTGTCAAGAATTCATCTTTAATAGCCACCTACTCTTTTACTGAACATTTAAAAATTTATTTTACATATTGAGTACATGCCTTTACATAATGTACACAAATCACTTTTGGTACTGTTCTCAGAGGCCAATAAACAAACAATAATGGATGATTATTTAGGAAATTACTGAGGACTAAGAATTCTCCATGTAACAGCTTTGAAATGACATTGTATTTTGTTTGTCATTTTGTATGTGAGAAATCTAGGGATTCCCTGAATTCATACTTTGCTTCATTATCATCTGTTGAGGCTGGTAGTCGATGTATCAGGCTGGAAGTCCATACTTGAGGTCATTTTTGAAGGTGACTGACCTGAGCACATATATGACTTCTTTGTACCTTGTCCTCCAAGTGCTAATGGGCTTCTTATGTGGCATCATCAAACAGAAAAATTACATGGTTTTTTTCTTACCTAACATCTAACAGCATTCTACTGTTTACTGTTAGTATAAATGGTCACAATTTTACATTAGAATTAGAGAGTATATAAATCTCACATTGTTTTTGTGTGTGCAAGTTCTCTGTGCATCCATGCACAGTATACATGTAAATACATCTTTGGAGGTCAGCAGTTGATGTTATGTGTCATATTCAATTGCTTCTTCACATTGTTTTTGAGCCAGGGTCTCCCAGTGAACCTGGTACTCACCAATCTGCCTAGAATAGTTGTACAAAGAACTACATGTATCCTTCTGGTTTTKTCACCCTATAACACAATCAAATCTTTGGTTACCAATAACTATGCTAGGTTTTTCAAAAAGGTATACAGGAGTGTCAAACTTAGGTCCTCAGGCTCCTGCAGCAAGTGTATTACCAAATGAGCCATCTTTTTAGCCTCTAGTCATTGCTCTTGATAAGAGGGACATAAAAAGTTCTGTGTGGGAAGTATTTCTTAATATCCTAGATGAAACATTTCAGCAGGCCTTTGCCTGAAGGACAGGAGCTCCAGAAAGAACAGGAAAATCTCTGTATGTAGCAAGAAGTTTTATTAAACACTTTTCCTCATGTATTTTAGTTTTGATATCTTCATATATGAGTAATGCATTACTCCTACCCTATCACCCTTCCAGCTCCTCCAGTGTCACCCTACCCATTCCCAAACTCATGACCTCTTCTTATTTAATTATTATTGTTGCATGCATATACAACCTACTGATTAAACTCCAAGTTGAAACCTAAGAGCCAGAGTTAGCTGAATACTGACTTGTTCTCTAGGGATGAGTCATTTCCTGTTTCTGGGATTCCAGAGAGATAAAGCCCTAGTTTTTCACCACCTATTTATTATATTATAGCACTGTTCACCAAATGCATGACATTAAAAAACCTGATTTGAATCTACATTGGTAAGAGTTTTTGATGATTAATATTGATTGTCAGTTTGAAAAGATCCCGAATAAAGTGGAAAACAAATTTCTAAGCATATTTGTTAAGGAGTTTCTAGATTGTGTTAATTGCTGATGTACAGTATGAGTGGGCAAACAGTCTTAAATCTGGGTAGCTCTCTATCACTGGCAGAAGAACTGGTCTGAATAAAGAGAAAACAAGCAGTACACCGGCATTTCTATGAATTTGCTTCCCAACCATGGATGAATTGACATCAGCTGTGTCAGGCTCCTGCTGCATCAATTTTCCCAACTTGATGAACTTCATCTCCTGGAACTGTGAGATAGAATAACCCTTCCCTTTTGTAAGTTGTTGCTATCAAACAATACAAACATAGACTAATTTTTCTAATGAAAACTGGCACATAAACATACCAATCACAAATACTTCCTGTTGGCTTATATTTTCAAAATCAAATATTTTAGATTTTTTATTAGATATTTGATTTATTTACATTTCAAATGGYACCCCCTTTCCTCATTTCCTCTCTGAAAAACCCCTATCATACCCCCTCCCTCTGCTCACCAACCCTCCCATTCCCACTTTCCTGACCTGGCATTCCCCTACAGTGGGGCATCGAGCCTTCACAGGATCAAGAGCCTCTCCTTTCATTGACCTGAAAAGTCCATCCTCTGCTATATATGTATCTGGAGCCATGGGTCCCTCCAAGCATACTTTTTAGTTGGTGGTTTAGTCCCTGGGAGCTCTGGGGATACTGGTTGGTACATATTATTGTTCTTCCTATGGGACTGCAAATCTCTTGAGCTCCTTGGGTCCTTTCTCTAGTTCCTCCATTAGGAACCCTATGCTCAGTCCATTGGTTGTCTGTGAGCCATGGATATTTTGATCCCACTTCTAAGAAGGACCAACGTATCCACACTTTGGTCTTCCTTCTTATTGGGCTTCATGTGGTCTATGAATTGTTTCCTGGGTGTTCCCAGTTTTGGGACTAATATCCACTTATCAATGAGTGCATACCATATGTGTTCTTTTGTGATTGGGTTACTTCACTCCAGATGATATTTTCTAGTTCCATTCATTTGCCAAATAATTTCATGAATCCATTGTTTTAAATAGCTGGGTAGTACTCCATTGTGTAAAGATACCACATTTTCTGAATCCATTCCTCTGTTGAGGGAAATCTGGGTTCTTTCCAACTTCTTCTGGATATTACAAATAAGGCTGCTATTAACATAATGGAACCTGTGTCCTCATTACATGTTGGAGCATCTTCTGGGTTTATGCCCAGGAGTGGTATAGCTGGGTCCTCAGGTAGTACTATGTCCAGTTTTCTGAGGAACCACTAAACTGATTTCCAAAGTGGTTTTACTAGCTTGAAATCTCACCAGCAATAGAGGAGTGTTCCTCTTTCTTCACATCTCCAGCACCTGCTGTCTCTGAATTCTTGACCTTAGACATTCTGACTGGTGTGAGGTGGAATATCAGGGTTGTTTTGATTTGCATTTCCCTGATTCTTATGGACTGAACATTTCCTTAAGTGTTTCTCAGGCATCTAGTATTCCTCAGTTGAGAATTCTTTGTTTAGCTCTGTACCCCATTTATTAATAGGGTTATTTGGCTCTCTGGAGTCTAACTTCTTGAGTTCTTTGTGTATATTGGTTATTAGCCCTCAGACATATGATTGGTAAAGATCTTTTCCCAATCTGTTGGTTGCCATTTTGTCCTATTGACAGTGTCCTTTGCCTTACAGAAGCTTTGCAATTTTATGAGGTCCCATTTGTCAATTCTTGATCTTAGAGCATAAGCAATTATTGTTCTTTTCAGGAAAATTGCCCCTGTACCCATGTGCTCCAGGATCTTCCCTATATTCTCTTCTTCTACTAGTTTCAGTGTATCTGGTTTTATGTGGAGGTCCTTGATTCACTTGCACCTGAGCTTTGTACAGAGAAATAAGAATGGATGAATTTCCATTCTTCTACATTTTGACATCCAGTTGATCCCGAAACTTATGTTGAATATGCTGTCTTTTTTTCTACTGGATGGTTTTAGCTCTTTTGTCAAAGATCAGAAGATGAAACAATCCCTCATGCTCATGGATTAGCAGGGTTAATATAGTAAAAAAAAAAAAATGGCCATCTTGMCTAAAGCAATTTAGAGATTCAAGGCAATCCTCATCAAATTCCAACTCATTTCTTCATAGAATTATAAAGAGCAATTTCCAAATTTATCTGGAATAACAAAAATCACAGGATAGCAAAAACTATCCTCAACAATTAAAGAACCTCTGACAGAATAACTACGCTGACATCAAGCTTTACTACAGAACAATCATGATAAAAACTGCATGGTATTGGTACAATGACAGGTAAGTCGATCAATGGAATAGAATTGAAGACCCAGAAACAAACCCATACACCTATGGTCACTTGATCTTTGACAAAGGAGCTAAAACCAAACTTTAATATGGTTCTTAAATGCTTCAGCCTTCCTTACAGCCCATTGACCAAAGGTAGAGGAGGAAATTGGTTAATAGGACAAGGGGGTCATGGACCTCTTTAGAATTAGTTCCTTGGGACAATTCCAATCTTTGTTGTTTGCAGCCCAGTCTATTAGCAAAACACCAAGCATGAATCAGCAGCAATGGCTTGATCCAGAAGAAACTGTGAGGCTATACCAATAGGCACAAGTCTTCCAAACCATCAACAAGGAGACAGAACACCACCAAAAGTACTTTTGTGCATTTCTCTCTTTGAAGTCATAACAGGTGAAGATCAGTGAAAAAAGCAAAGTGAGCCAATACCAGGGCATTGTTGGTAAAGACCAGCAAAGTGAAGCCAGATGAAGATCAGCAATGTAGACCAATGCCAGAACATCATTCATTGTCTCTTGGGTTATACTTACACACTTTCCAGAAATTGCATGTCCTCTCAAGCATCATCTCCAGCAAAACATCACATGCCCTTTGACCAGGCAGCCCCCAGTAAAACATCACATGACACAACTTAGTCTCCAACAAAACCAGAAATCCCCACTCCAAGGTACAATATTTTTAATAGAGTTTAGAGGTGGATGATCAGTGGTAGAAGGATGTGGTGTCATGGGTACTAGTTAGAATGTTATATTGCTCAAAACTTAAGATTCCAACAATCAAACCTAGAAACATTTGTGTACTAGTCCATAAAGTAATCAATATTGTCACTATTGTGACAGGAGTGACTGGCAGCTGTGGCATCTGATTCCATATCTCTTGGGGATTTTAATGTAGTSTATTACCATTTATAGGGGGATGCCTTATATTGTTGATTTGGCATTAGAATCTGAAAAATACATTAATTTGGCTTAAGTGACTGTTATATGTAAAATAAATGTAAATTTTATTAAATGTCAGAGATTCATACTTTGCCCATTCTTATAGTGTTTTGAGCACAATATACATAAATAATTATAACAAAAACAGAAATTAATCAATACAAAGGAGTGATAACAATACAGAGAGATTAAAAGGAGAAAATGGAAAGGGAAAGGAAAAATGCCCAAATGGCCCCTGATTGTTATTATAACTATCTGGAAACTTGCTTGCTTTCAATTTCCTTATTTGTTTTTCTTTCTTTTTTCTGAAACTATCTTCTGATATGACAATGAGAAAATTGTTCTAAGTTCCCTGCATGCATTTCCTTCTCTTTTTATTCAAATCCAATTATACACCTCCATGACAAAGCCCTTTTTATTCACAAACTCTTTCATGACACTCCTGCTTAAGAATGATGAGATCCTTCCTCTTTCATGCTATGGGATTTTTCCCTTAAAATATAGACTGTCTTCATTATTTTTGAATGATCATTTAGCCCTCTTCTCTTTTGTATGGTTGACAGATCTTCAGAGACACCAAAGGTCAGACTTTTGTGTGATTACTTATTATTAAATGATGGTTTGATTAAAAGAAAAATTGGCAGTGTGTTATTTAAAATAAATCTATATTTTAATCAGATTCTGTATTCATCTTTGGGAACTTTAGAATGTCTTGTGAGTTAAAGAAAAAAGTCAAATTAAATGTTGTGAATGGATCATTCTTTGCCTTCCTTCCTATACCCCATCTTGATTGTCTTTGTGGGCTTCTGCTACCTGAACATACAAGCTCCCTTCCTATCCCAGGACTGGGAAATTAGTCTCAGTATTTACCAGTTCTAGCCATGTATCTCTGTGGGCCACATAGTAATAGTGAGCCTCACCAGGCTCATGGGACTTGCTCATGCCATGTGTTGCATATGGAATGTAAACATCTGTCCAGATAGAAATAGACCACAGTCACTTCCTTTATGCACTTCATTAACATTCTGAGGAGGGTTGATTATCCAGGAAGCTTTGGTTAACATGAACATTGTGCATGATGACTTCACTTGAACAGAGAGTAATAAAATACGCCCACTATGGGACTATTATGCTTTGAATTCCAGTCCACTCATGGACATTTAATTTATGTTTTTGACTGACTGATGTCTGTGGGTCTGTGTCTGGTGTTCTAGTCAGTAACTAGTAAGAAGGAGGGAGGATGCATGGACACATACCTAGCATGCTTCAGGACCTTTCCTTTCTTCAACTTACTTCAGAAATAGGCAATGTTTTACACATGGAGATGACAGCAAGGGCAATGCCTTAGGGAAAAGAAATCATGGGAGAATGGAAGGAGTGCAACCGCACAACTGGATAAAAGTGTAGAACTATCTCCTTGATTGATCCTATATGAGTTATGAGAAGTTGGAAAACAAGAACTGTCTTTTCCAAAGAGATGCCTTCTTCAAATAATTGTGTAGTTGGAAATAAGTTTCCAAAAATGAGAGACAGACCGGGTGGGGAAGGTCAAAGGAGAGATCATGGTTCAGAAATATGGCTCAGTGGGTAAAGGTTCTTACATCTAAATTTGAGGACCTGAGCTCTTTCCTAGACTCACACGGTAACAGGATGGACTGACTCACCTAAATTGTCATCTGGACTCAACATGGGGCACCAGGAGTTCATTCGTACACATAAAAATGAACAAATATAAATGTAATTAACCAAGCAATTTTATATAAATCAAAAGTAGCAATAATTTGATGAAGAATTCTAGATGGTGGTGGGACCCCCAAATGACTGGTCCACTTGTCCTTACCTGCTCACACTGATACCCTGACTGGCTTTTCCCATGCTGACTCACAGCTGKTCTGTTTAATCTAATGTGTGATGAATGTGATGAATTTGATTCTAAGTCATAAGTGGAATCACAACTTCCTGCTGGCGTCATAAAAGGCACTCCAGCATGTGCCTTGCTTTTGAATCACTCATTCAGAGGAAGCCATTGTTCATGTTATAAAGACTCCTATCCAGCCTAATTTGGAGGCAGATGTGGGAAAAGGACAATGGCATCAGACTGAGAATCAGCACTGACTCCTGTGAATGAATACCTCGAAAGAAACCTGTCACCCCAGGAAGAAGGCACATAGGGCTAAACCTTATGCTCATATCTTGACTGGCTAGACTGGGCTGACTCAGTGGTGCCCATCTAAGCAACTTCTGAGTTCCATACCTTCCTAAAGCTTTTCATGAACTACCTTAAGTGCTTGCCCAGGAAGCTACACAACCTGGGATCTAGAACAGAAGAGGCAGAACAGGGTAACTATTGAAATTCATTTCTATATCACAGTCTTTCACAGGAATATCTTATGTAATTCACAGAGGGAGGATTATTCCTCTACTCCAAGTCCATATAACTCACTGTAGATAAGGGCATTGCAGGGGAGAAAGACAACAGAGAGATTATTTCCAGGGAGTACCAGTAATGATATTTAGCATGAAAGTGATTAGACAGGACAAAAGAAGTAACTCAGCATTTCAGTCAAACAGAGAACTGGTGTGCATATTAATAAAAAAAAAAACCCAACTGGAAAATAGAGGGGGTAAGTTCTGCAGAAACTTCAGGGTCTAGTCAGACAGTGTCTCTCATTTCAAAAGGATCTRGAGTTGAAAGGAACAAGCAATGCCATAGAAAGCCAAGACTGAGACTGTCAAGTTTCTGCTAGAATTAGATTAAATCCTGATTCATTTTCAGGGAACAACCTAGTTACAAAAGAAGACGCCAGGAAAGGGCATGGAGAGTTGGATATATAAGTCAGATTATTATTCTATTCACACTATTTGAAATACAAAACTTGAAGTCTGATAACCCGTAATAGTTTACATATCTCCTTTGAGAATGACTGTTAGAGAAGGTACACTGGAAATACCAGTTCACATTTAATTTGGGATATAGATGCCTTTATTAAGGACTAATTATGGAAGATAATTTCTAAGACAATAAATCAATGCATATGTGTATACATATATGTATATTCACATGTATGTCAGTTTCACTTACTTTGTTTCCAAGCCAACTTGCAAATATTTGTGGTAGAAGTTATAATCTTAGGCTTTCAAATTAAAAGATACATTTCATTTTATGTTATTATTAGAATGTTGTTACTATAATGTATTCTGACTATGGTTTTAATTCCCCCAAGATCCTCTCCCATCTGAATCTGCACACTTCTGTGTCTCCTTATAAAGCAAACAGGCATCTAAAGAATAAGAGTAAAACAAAGTAACATAAATAATAGGACAAAATAAGCAAAGAAACAAGAAAAAAGTAAAAGGAAAAGAATAAAACACATGAAGACAGATGTTGCAGGATTTTCCTTGTCCAATCACATTAGGACAGTTGGAAGACCTGTGATTAGACAGGAAAAGGGGAGCTAGGAGTTGGGCAGAAAGAGAGGTCACAGGAGAAGAGGAGAGGAACTGAAATGGGTTTGGACGTGGACCTATGTGGCATTTACTAGCCACAAACAGCTATGTTTTTATAAGGTTAGAAATATTGGGATAAAACTTTTATCATCAATTGGCTATAAAATTATTGTATTAACATCTTATAAATTTTAATATTATTTATACATAAATCTGATTGGTTAATTAAGCTTTAAGAGTTTTGATTTACTTGGTTACTGGAATGTGGGTCTGCAGATGGTGGAGAGGGAACACAGGGGAATGCTGTGGGAGCTAGCTGGGAGAGAATAGCTCTGCAGAGAGAACATGCCAAGCAGGACCCCATCAGAACATGGTGTTTTGGCCTGGCAGGGCAGGAGAGATGGCTGGATCCTTTTTGTAGTATTTCCCACAACAGAGATACACATGTTTATGCACACAGGAATTTGACAAAATCACAAAACCAGATGTCTTAGTATATGTGTAATATAAATGTAAAGGAGTTAGAAGGTTTAAAAAATGCCCAGAGAAAACATTATGAGAAGAGTGTCCAAAAATACCATTGAGTTTATTTCGTCATGGCCATTTAGAGTTTGTGTTTCCAGTGAGACTTTGCTGGGGTGAACTAGTTTTTCTTTTGTGATTGATTATTAATTGAAAATACTTCTGTGTAAGGATATAGTCTTTTGTCTATTTACCCTCTCAGTACTAGAAGTGAAACCTGTGTAGGCATAGTGCATGTTGCTATAGTATCTGTGAAGTAATATTGCACAGCTCCTTCTATATTTAGAAAGTCTTTTTTTTTAATTTTTCATCATCATTATCATCATCATCTCATCATCATCATTTTGGTGTTTTACATCTTCTCTGGTTTTTATCTTTTTGCCCCCCACTTAGGGTTCCCTGAACCCTGAGTAAGGTAATTAACATACACATACATACAATTTACCACTGAATGGTTCAAAGTCCCTCACTGACTGCATAATGTCTGACTGTGGTCTCTATTTCCATGTGCCTCAGGAAGAAGCTTCTCTGATTATAACCAAGAAAGGCATTGTTCTATGAGAATAATATATGTCATTAGGAGCCATTTTCTTCCTAAATTCCTTTCACTGAGCAGTAGTAGTTGAATTTTTTCTAAGTTCCTGGCCTTTCTTGACCCATCTCAAGCATTGTATTTCATGGAGTTGGCCCTATTCTGGCCAGATATTGGGTGTTATTTCCACAAGTTTTGGTTCATTATTACAGTACTGTATCTTGCAAGTATGTCATCATTGTAGGTGGAAGAGTTTGGAGCTATATTGGTGCTTCCCTTTCTCCTTTGGTAGAATGCAGAGTAACTTCTAATACTATGAATATGAATCCATAGTGCTCCAGGTGGTAACCAGCTTGATTCTCCATGTTCAATGAGTTGTATATTTTCTTCAGCCTTACCTTAAGCTTTTGTAGAGTAATCATAGTAACACAGCCAGCATCAACTGGAATATAATATGAATGAATGAATGAATGAATGAATAAATAAATAAATAAATAAATAAATAAATAAATAAATAAATAAATGGAAAAAAGTCTTAGCAGTAGGCTGGGTTCTGTGTGGATTCCCACAGGGCCACTTTGACCAACAATTTGATTAGTTATATCTACTATTTCAGACTTTATCTAAGGACCATATAAAATTCCTACATATGGTTGATTTTTTCTCTAGTGATTACTCAAAGTATTTACTAAAAATGTTAATTAAGTATCTTTATATTTGTTAATGTTTTAATTAATTATTTTATTGAAATTCAAATGTTGCCCCCCCTCTTGGGCCCCTTTCCACATTCCCCCAYCCATTCTCCCTTCCCTTTGTGCCTTTATGAGTGTTCTCCCCACTCCACCCATCAACTCCCACCTTACTCTTTGTGTGCCCCTTCACTGGGGCATCAAGCCTCCACAGGACCAAATGCATTCCCTCCCACTGAGGCCAGGTAAGGAAGCCCTCTGCTATATATGCTCTTTGATTGGTGGCTTTCTCTCTGGGAATTCTGTTGCCAGGCTTGGTGGCAAGTACTTTTACCCACTGAGACATCTTTGTAGCTAGTAATTAAGATTTTTATAGGAATAAAAAGTGAGTATCAAAAGTGAATAAATTTATCTGTATGTTTCATAAGATGGCTAACATATAGTAATATGTTAATAGTTAAATGCTTGTGTTATATAGTAAAATTTTATTTCCTTCATTAGAAACATTTCAACTGTCATCCAAAGACATATGGATAATTTTGTCTAAAGCCTTTAGAAGCATTGATATCCTCGTGTTTAAAACTATCGAAAATGAAAATATTTAATAGTGTGTTGATTCTTATGTTTTAACGACTTTAGTTTTGACAAAGACATTTAATAATTTTGTGTAAAATTTGCATGGTAACCTCTAACGCAATCAGCACTTACTTTTGGATAATTGGAAATCTCGAAGTTTCATGAAGATTCAACCTGAAGTATCACCAAAATGACTGTCCAAATATGAGGTACAAAAACAATGAATGAAAAAAAGGAGAGAATAAATTTGAAAGAGGTCAAGGAGTTATATAAGAGAGTGTTGGAAATGGAAAAGAGGAGAGAAAAATGTAATTGTATTATAATCTCCAAAAAATAAAGTAGTGTGAATATAGTTGAGCAGGTATTCTTGTGGTATGATGAAGCATCATTTGCATATATGCCCAAGAGTGGTATAATTGATATTGAGGTAGAGTGATTGCCAATTTTCTAAGAATCTGCCATATGGATTTTCAAAGTGGCTGTCCAAGTAGACTCCCGTTGGCAATCATGAGGAGTATTACCATTGCTCCATATCCTTGGCAGCATGAATTGCCATCGTGTTTTGGATCTAAGCCATTCTGACAGGTATTAAGTGAAATCTCAGAGTTGTCTTGCCTAGCCTGGATATGAGGGAAGTACCTAGGTTTACTGCAACTTGGTTTGCCATGTTTAGTTGATATTTATGTGATACCTGTCATTTTCTGAAGAGAAATGAAAAAGAGCAAATGGTGGGGAATTGGTGAGGGGAGGGCCTGGGAGGACAAAGGAAGGGAAACTGCTATGAGAATAGAATATGATAATTAATAATGATATTAACAATAGCTACAATAATAATTTTAATGTAAATTTATGATGGTTTTTAAATTATGAAGAGCCACTGATATTTCCAGGAGATGATTGCATCATTTTTCTAAAAAGAATAAATAAGAAGGAAGAAAATGTTGGTTCTTGTTTCCCATARGAGGTATCAATCTCCTTTTGATATGATAAGACTACATTGAATTAGCTTATGTGTAGATWTCTAGGTCAAGTTCAGCTAAAGACATCATATTATTGGGTGAATGTCAAGGAGATGAGAAGGAGACCATGAGAAGACTTTGTTAACTGAACTAATATTCAAGAGCTGGCTAGAAAATAAAATTAGTATTCTCTTTCGTGATTGCAAGATACTAGTACAAGGGGAACAGCCGATGTTTTAACAGAGATAGAGACTGTACTTCAAGGAAGGCCCAGTTCTTGATTTATCCTTCTGCTCTCTGTTATTTCAATGCTCACACATAATCAATACAGCTTTGGGGAGCATGGCATTCATCACAAAGTCAGAGGTACATTATTTTAAATGCTGTCACTGGCAGTATATCTTCATCTTCCTAAGGTTACATTTTACATTGTCATGAAAATTTTCTTTGCAGTATGCAGCTGATAGATGAAGAGACCAAGTGGTCACCCTGGGAATACTAGTTTGGACATGCCTATTTGGTGAGATTGGTTTTTGTCTGTTGCATAATAAGTAGTTTTGCAGCTAATATTGAGAATTTAATATGAAAGGTGGAATTTTAATTCTATAATGACATAATCTCCTGAAAATTTCCCTGCCTCAAAATAAGTATCATCATTGGGCTTTGTCATATGCCACAGTGTCAATAACAACATGGAAACAGAAGGATATTTCTTGAAATGTTATTTCATACTTAGTCTTAGCTCTTGCTTTTGGCCATGGTAGAACAACTTCTTCAAATGATATATTTCTATACAGACTAGGTTTCAGAATAGGAAGATAAATGAATTAAACTGATTCCAAATTGTATTTAAAGCAGTGAAACAATACCCATATTCAAAGCATTGCTCTTGAATTATGTAAACACATTGTTAATATTATTTTGTTATAAGCTACTTAGATATTGAAACTGAGTAGGAAAAAATAACCAATAAATTAAATGATGACAGAAGTTGCATGATGCAAAAAGAATGAGGGTGGTAGCAGAAAATAATGGTCTATCTTTTGTACTGACAATATATTGGACATGATTATTCCCTGCAACAAATCAGAAGGCTGAAGCTTCGTCTTATAAACCTGTGATCATGGTCAGTGAGACATTGGGGAGAGTATACACAGTATGATTTGTTTGATACTGACTAAATTTGATTAGAAAAAATAAGCTAAGGGAAGAGTCACACTCTTTCTATCAATGGGGAAAGCAAAAGAGACAATTCCAAATGTTTTAGCAGGAGTAGATTGAAGAGCCACAAGATTTTGTATCTGCCACTAGAAAACCATTTTTAATTATGACAGCCTCCTGCAGCATGATTGCTATCCTGAAGGATATGGCCAACTAGCCTTGTAAAGACTTCTGATTGGATGAAGGTGGAGTTCGGAAATCTTTCCCATTCATGGCAAAAATATATCAGACAAAGATATGTTCTATAAGCCACAGCATATGTAATCTGCAAGTTTTATTACATCTTAAAATGTAAAAATGAAGCAAGAAAATCCAGAAAGACAACTGAATAGATTTTAAATAGATTAAAATTCCCCATGTAATCACTATAGAATAATAAACTTTGAGTGCTGATTGTTTATGATCATGTTTATGTTTCATGCAACAGCATACCTTAATTTACATTGATTACACAACAGATAATTAGAAACATTTAGAAAATTTTTTGTAACTGAGATGTTAAGGGTTAGAAATATAAGAAAATAAAACACAATTTGGGTTTTGGCTAAGGAGAGAATTATAAGTAGATAGATATAAACCTATAAAAACATTTTTAATGATAATTTTACTGCCAGAAAAATTTGATGGGATTATGATTCTTTGTGATGTAAATTGATCAGTATGACTTTCTAATAACTATCCTAATTACATTTTAGTAAGATATTAAAGATGATTGTTGCCATGGTAAAAGCTAAGTACTACAAGTATAATTTTTCCCAGCACACAGAATCTAATTAGAAGGAGTTTGCCTCTGCTATACTGTGAACAACTATTCTTCCTGATACTGGGCACTGAAACATTTAGTAAAAGAATTAGAGACTTATTTCCCCACATCAGTGATAACTGATAAACATAGAAGAAAAACATAGAGAAAGATATAGGGTTGAATCGGTATTTGCCAATATTTAAATCATGTGATACTCAGATATCATATGATTGCCACATCAGTGGTCCCCAGCATTCAGCTTTGTCTAATTTAGTCTTATGACTGTTACTGAAAAATGTGTCAGTAAGACAGAAGAAAGCCTTTCAGAAGCAGAATCTTGAAAAAATGTGTTTATAAGAATCTGTTTTCCGGGAGAGCCATCAGTATGCAAACAGTATTAAAACAGCATGCTGGAGACACAAGGTTTGGGCTACATCCATGCCTAGAGATCAGCCTTACTAGAGACTTTTCTCAGACTATTCATTTCAGACAATCTGTATGATGACCGCAGTCATATGTTTGAGAGAAATAAAGAGAAGCAGAGGAACTGCCCAGGCAATCCATTCCAAACTTCTCAGCCAGAGCATTGTGACTATTATTTTATAATCTAATATCTAGGAGTGATTTTGGTTCCACAGGAATAAATATAAAGTACATATGATGTACAAGCAGTTCTGAAAACCCCCCACTTCAGTGTCCATATCTGTAAAACAAACAAACATACAAACAAACAAACAAACAAACAAACCAATGATCATGACTCCAGCCTTATGTGATGAGTGTCGGGCATCCAGTGCTCTCTATTTCAGACTGTGTCCTTATCCTTCCACTTTACTCTGTCGTTGTAATGTTCTTTCTCCGCCTGTTCCAGGGGTATTGTAAAACAGCTTCTTTAAAACTGATGTGTAGCCAACAAAAGTGGCTGCTTGAAGGGACCACATTAGTTTGGGCAAGCCTAAGCTTAGAGTCTGGTATGAGATTAGCTGAACTGCATTTTTAGAACACTTGATTTAAAAATCTTGTAGAGACATGATTAGAAGAATTGGTCATTTCTCTAGAATTAAAATGTTCATGCATATATATATATCACCAAACCCTTACACTAGGTGATTTATTTCAGTACTAGTTGTGCTTTTCATTGGTAGCATTATGTGTATAATGTTGCTTCTATATTAAATAGAGAGTCCATCTTTGGCAAAGTCAAGAACTCAAAAAGGTAGGCCTTATGCATTTATTTTAACAAAAATTAAGTAGCAGTGAATAAAAGTTGTATGATATGCCTAAAAAGAACTCTGTGCCAAAGAATGAATGACTCATTAGGGTATTCATGATTTTACTGTGTGCTTTAGGAGGTAATTTCATAATAATATATAATTATTTAAAATATTTTATAAATTACTTTGGCTTTTAATAAGGATTCTTAATTACCAAATACAGTTTCTAGAAAGTTTTGCTAAATATGTCGTATATGTGTGATTAGTCATTTGTCATCCAACTGCTTGTGAAGAAATCCTTGTTACTAAAAATAGGACCCTGCAGTGATTTGATACTAGCTGTAATATTTCACTTGAGATATTTTTGCTTTATATTTGTGAATCTATGCTTGGTAAATCATAATACATAACTATACAAACATCACATAATCCCCCAAGGGGTAGACGTTTACCAAAGGTATCATATCATACTGAGTATATTTTGCACTTCCACCCCAGAAAGAGCAATTGGCAGGTAGATTTTAGGATAAACAGATTGAATTTGGCATATACCATAGCAAAATTGTCTGTGATTTGCCTATAGACTTTCACTTTCTAAAAGCATATAAGGCACATGGACAATAGATGGGCAATTTGATTGTGGGCATCWTGACTGCATATTTTTCTTTATTGTGGAAAGGATTTTCTAAAACTTCAAATACTCATCCATAACTGGTTGTAATTTTTTCCTTGATAGCTATCCACCTTTCTATATGGTGTTATATTTATGTTTATACACACACACACACACACACACACACACACACATACATATATGTATATATATATGTGTATGTTACTAAAGGACATACTAAGGACATATATATATATATACATATATATGTATATATATACTAAGGACATGTGTGTGTGTGTGTGTGTGTGTGTGTGTGTGTGTGTGTGTGTGTGTAAGACCAGGGTCTCTCATCGAATCTGTTTGACTCATCTAGCTAACCAACTGGATACATGTGTTGGGATTATATGTTGCAATTCCAAATCATAATTTATATCAGTGCTGAGATGTTTTATCTAGGTGTCTTATGGATTGATCCCAATTGTGAAAACTTTGCTGCCTTTGAAAATATCATTAAAAGCATTAACTAATTTGTTTTTATTGATAGTTTCATAAATGTACATATTAAATATCAGACCTTATTCATTTTGAAATAAAACTAGTAAGCTCATTTTAAAGGGAAAATAAATATCTTAATAGTGACTTAATTTTATTGTTGACTTTTAATAAGAAAATCTCACAGAAAACATTAAAATTTGAGGAAGTCCAGGTGGGATAAATCTAATCTTGCAACTGGAGTATCTGAATGTAGGAAGAAGGCTGAGCCCCATTCCAGATTGTCTGGGAGAGGCACACTCGACGAAAACCCTTATGATCAGGATTTCTTGTAAATCACACTTTATATTTAAAATATATTTCACAGTTGTATTGTACTTTTTATCAAAATTATTTTTTATATTTTTGTAGTCTAAAAGCTTCAGTTTTTATTACTTGTACTCCAATATACTTATTCAAAAAACCGTAAGTAATCCAGTTTGAGAACTTCAAAGGGAATTAAGATACCTAGCAAAGTAGCTGTGTGGGGATAAAGAAATAATTTCCATAAAATATTTTGGCAGCTAAGTATTTCTAACAACAACTAAGTTAGGATCCAATGTTTTGATCTCTGTGAGTAAAGAGATATACTATAACAGATAACAAAACTTTGTGCAACTGTAGTTACCAAGTTACATTATTCTCTCTACTGTTTATTTCTTTTAAATGTTGGTGGTGGTATCCACTGACAAGAGAAATATAATCTGTGGCAGGGGAATAAAGGAAGTGACCACGGGCAACATTAAGGATACACTCTATTCACAGGTTAAAGTTTTTTCATTTGTTTGTTTTTGTTTTGTTTTATTTTGTTTTGGTTTTTGTTTTCCCATTTTTGAGGAAAGGCTCTTCAGTCTTTTTTCCCTTTCTTTTTTTATTGGATATATTCTTTATTTACATTTCAAATGATTTCCCCTTTCCTGGATCCCCCCTCCCCATAAACCCTCTTCCCTCCCTCTCTTCCCCCATCCACCCCTTCCCACTTCCCTGTTCTGGTATTCCCCTACACTGCTGCCCTGAGCCTTTCCAGAGCCAGGGGCCACCCTTTCCTTCTTCTTGGACATCATTTGATATGTGAATTGTGTCTTGGGTATTCCAAGCATCTAGGGTAGTATCTGCTTATCAATGAGTGCATACCGTGATATAGCATTCTCACAAATGCTGAGAAGAAACAAAAGGATGAGGATCTTACCACACTATGGAATGATGTYATTCCAGATCCTCTGGTAATAATTTTCTAGGATGGAATTTTCTTCTTGTTTTAAAGTCTCTCTTAAAATGTTCTTTTGTCACATTGTACTGTAGGTAATTACCAGCAGAAGATATTGTCCTTATATAAGGAACATAACTTGTGCAGCACCTAATCTAAGCCAGTGTTTTGTGACATTTGAATAAATTAGTAATAACATGCTCTTTTAGAAAAAAAAAGTTCTATTCCTCATAAAAGCAATTTAGGAAATCTTTTCATGACATACTTTTAAATGGTTATTCTCTATTTTTTTCAGATAAAGTGACTTATTCAGCATGATCACTCTATCATACTCTGTGCTGAAAAATACTAATAATATTATCCAGATCATCTACAAATAATAGCCATTGTCATGGTTACTATGTATTTGGGAAAAACAAATTGTGCAAATGAGCTTCTTCCATGGCTTTAATTATGCAAGCTGAAAATTGAAGGAATACATTTTATCGAGTCAGTTTCCTATTTAAGTAATGATTAGAGTAAATGATTCTATCAGTTTACACTCTCAACTATTGGTGGGCAAAAGACTTGACCATGATTGTGACCTCTCTCTCTTTTCTTTTCATTTTTACATTCATAACTAGAAAGAATTATGACTTCTCTACACATTCTATCAGAATCTAATTTAGTTATTTAGCCAATTATTCTAATTGCTCATTTTAGAGTTCATTGTACATACCTTAGAGTGGTCATCCTATAAGTAAGTTTTAAGTTTTTCACATCTTGTACAATTGACTTCATATTTGGACAAGAAGAAATAAAAATTACTCTTATAGATGTACTTAGATTTCTACTTTATTCCAGGAAAATATGTTAGTTGCTGCTTGAGGTATGCAAGTTCTGAGAAGATATTCATCACATTAGAAGCCACACTCAGTCAAAGACACAACATTAAAAACAGTAAAATTTAGGGCAACAAAGTCTATGCTCAATCTTCTCATGACTGACAGTTGGGAAAAGAGCATTCTTAAGGGCATCCTAACAATGTGAGTTCATATAAATGTAGGACAGGATCGTGGTGCATAAGTCATTAAGTAGAGAAAAGAGATTGGGGAAATGAGTGACAGTCCCTGTGAAAAGCATTTGAGAGTCTACATAAATGATCCTGATGATTCTGTATAATTTCAAATCAATGCATACGACTTTAATTTTCTTTTCCTTCTTCCAAAAAAAATCAGATTATCCCAGAAAAGCAGGTAATGAGAGATAAGATTTTTTTCTGAAAAGCAAAATGAAGACTAAATTACAGGCAGCAATTTAGGTAAGTATTGATGTCATACCACTTACCGGAAATCTGAGAACTTAAGGCAATATTGTTGATACAGACATGCACAAACACTTGTCAAGATGAAAAGCAAGGCACAGAGATGGTATTGTTATAGACTGTGTGATGCAGTGGGTGACATATTCAAAGCCTTTCCAATAAAGATTTCAGAGGCATCAAAAGAGAACTGAAACATTCTACTAAGATCAGAGGATTTGATAAATGATGTATTTCTTTTGAAAATCAGGAGATATTGAGAAGATAGGGGCCTGCAGGTAATTCTGGGAATGCAGGTAAACTTATTTTGAAATATGTTGGTAAAAAATAAAGAAGAAAATTGCAGATGACAGACAGCACTTAGTAGTGCTTGCAAGAACAAGTAGTAATGATTTCTGGGAATGAGTTTTGTGCTTATGCAAAATATAAAAATAAAATAGAATAAAGAGTGAAATAGGGTTTTAACCAAGTACTGATGAGAAAAATTTAACTAGAAATTTAGCACAAGAATATTTAGAGATAAACATTATTTGTCAATATAAATATTGATCATCTACTTAAAAGGAATTGTTTAGTTAAAATCAGATTAAAATCTAAATAATTGAAAATTGAAATGAACTAAATATAATTCAAAAATTGGAGCATATTTGAATATTGCTTTCTTAAACTGGTATAATTTGAGACTGCATTCTAAAAGAGATTTAGAATGACAAAGATTTTTTTTAAATCCACATCAAAGATGTTTCTTTTTTGCAGAAGATAGAGACTATTATAGTATTCTTCAGCTGATCATATGTAGAGAAAAACAGAATTGTGGTGCAGATTCAGGTAATATATTAACAAGCAGTGTTCTCCATCATGTATCTGTGGTTTGTATCTCTGCAATCATTGTTCTTTGTCATTGATCCAATGTCTGCATCTGTAAATTCAGTGTTCTCCAATGTTTCCACTCTATGCATCTCTACATTCAGTGTTCTCAGACTCCTACCAGAAATGTATTTATATGCATCTCCTTGAACGTGAGGCCCAAGGTGTTATATTTACAATAATATAATCTGGACAATATTAGTGGTTAGACTTTAGAGTTAAGGATTACATTCAAATGTTTTTCATTCATATTTGTTAGTATATATTAATTAATAAAGCTAATAGATTTCATTATTACATTTTGCACCTGTGCATAAGCTACTTTCATTATGACTCTCCATGCATTATAACCGATGTTCCTGGCAATAAAGCTCCAGATTTTTCATTGGTAAAAATATTAATATCTTTTTCACCCATTTAGAAGTTCATTAAAATCACATATGCAGGATGTGGATTTGGACTAAATAAAAGAATATTTGTGTCCTGACCTCCTAATCACAGATAGAGCCTTTTCCTCTCAAAGCCAGTTTATGTAGGCTCTTCTCTGCTAAGATCACATATACTAGATCACAATATCAAATAGTCGTTATTTTTTTAAAATGGTTTTGATACCCCAACAAAACTATTAAAAAAAAAGAAAACAAAAACTACTAGCCACATAAATTTTGTGTCAAAACTTTTGTTGATGTGTTGGTGTCCCTATCACTCCTCCAGGGTTCCTGCCTGACCACAGGAAACTGCCTCCCCAGACTTCATATCCAAAATGATGTGAGTCACAGCTAAGGACACCCCTTATTGCTTATTGGGAGTCTTACTTATCCCACATCTCCATCCCTTCCAGAAGCTGACCACTATGCCCCCTCTCAGTTGCAGACTTCCATTCTTTCTCTAGGGCATCCATTCATCCATCCTGTCCTCCCCATGCCCATCCCTAAACCCCTCCTCTCTCAGGATGATATTCTCTAGTTCCATCTGTTTGCCTATAAAATTCACGATGTCTTTTTTTTAAATAGCTAA
>BDUI01000106.1:45114-58230 GCA_002335545.1 Apodemus speciosus | reverse complement strand
GGGGGGGTGTTCTGAATGACCTGTTAATTGGTGAGAGTAGGGTAATGATGTCACACTATTAATGTGTGGGGTTGTATATGCTATTGAAGCTTTAGCACAGTTTCATTAACAAATGTGGGTGCCCTTCTATTTGGGACATAGATGTTAAGAGTTGAGATATCATCCTGGTAGATTTTTCATATGTTGTGTGCAAAGTGTCTTTCCCTGTCTCTTTTGATTAGTTTTGATTACTAGTCTTCTTCAATAGATATTAGAATGGTTACTCTAGCTTGCTTCTTGGGTCTGTTGTCTTGAAATAGATTTTTCTAGGCCTTTCCTCTGAGGAAAAGTTTATCATTATTGTTGAGTTGTATTTCTTGTATGAAGCCCACATGGCTCTTCCTTCAGACTCTACTCTTATTTTGTCCCTGTCTTTCCTTTGGACAGGAATATAACAGTGTTAAAATTTTGAGATGGGTGGCCCCATCCCTTGACTAGGGGCCATGACTATCTTATCTACTGGAGGAGGTTTTACAGGTTCTGTCTCCCCTTCACTCAATATTTTAGCTAAAAAAATCAAATTGACCATTATACAACCCACAGACCCTATGAAGATTGAAAGGAAGGAAGACCGGGGTGATAGAAATTTTTGAYAAGTACTATAGTCTAGGTTGGCCTCTGTGGTGTTTTAGAAGTTGTAAGGTATCTGTCTAGGCCCTTCTAGCTTTTAGATTTATTTATTTATTTTATGTGAATACGCTGTTGTTCTCACACCAGAAGAGGCATCAAATCTCATGACAGATGGTTGTGAACCTCCATGTGGTTGCTGGGAATTGAACTCAGGTCCTGTGACAGAGCAGTCAGTGCTCTTAGCCACTGAGCCATCTCTCCAGACCTCCTTCCAGCTTTTAGAGTCTCTGTTAAAAAGTCGGGTGTGATTCTGAAAGGTCTGCTTTGTATGTTACCTGCCCTTCTTCCCTTGCTGCTTTTGATATTGTTTCTTTGTTCTGTAGATTTTATGTTTTGATTATTATGTATGAGAGCTTTTTCTTTTCTGGTTCAGTCTAATAACGTTCCTTTGTGTGCACAGACATCCCTTTGTTTAGGTTGGGGAAGTTTTCTTCCCTGATTTTGTTGAAAATATATTCTGCTTCTTGGTGCTGGGAATCTTCAAGTTCTTCTATTTCTATTATTCTTACGTTAGGTCTTTTCATGGTATCCCAGATTTCCTTAATGGTTTGTGTCAGGAATTTTTAGATTTAACATTGTCTTTGACAGATATATCATTTTCTTCTATAGTGTCTTTTACACCTGAGATTCTCTCTTCTGTCTCTTGTATTGTGTTGGTGATGTTCTTTCTGTCCTTTTCTCTGGGTTTTCCATCTCCAAGATTCCTTCTGTTTATGTTTTCTTTATTGCTTCTATTTCCACTTTCAGATCTTACAAAGTTTTATTTAGTTCCTTCACCTGTTTAATTGCGTTTTCTGTTTATCTTTAGGAGGTTTGTTTGTTTCCTCTTTAAAGACCTCTACCTGTTTGATTTTATTTTCCTGTATTTCTTTAAGAGATTTATTAATTTCCTCTTTAAAGATCTCTGTCTTCTTTGTATATTGACTTTCTGTTATTTTCTTGTGCTTTGGTTGTGTTAGGATGTGAAGGGCTTGCAGTAGAGGGGTAGCTGTGCTCTGAAGTTGTCATATTGTCCTGTCATTTGTTGAATTTGTTCTTTCCAGAACCATTAGCTCTTGGGATCACTTTGATTCCTGGATGTTCCTGTTGTAGTTGGTATTAGGATGGGGGTGAATCTCGATGTTCCTGGTGTGGCAGGCCTCTGATGCATATCCTTGTGTTGTATAGTTCTGGATCTGCAGGTTTGTAYGGATCTGAATATGAAGATCCGATGAAGATAGGCAGAGAGATGACAGGAGAATGAATGTCTGCCTGGGCTAGCATGCTCAGGGCAGCTTGGCTTACCCAGAGGACTCAAAAAGTATGGAAGGATGCAMGGGGGAATGGAAGCTTACTTGTATGGTTCATGCTCAACAGGTCAGATGAATGTGGAATGTTGAAGGGGAGGTGGCAGGGGAATGGAGGCCCCCCTGAGATAGTATGTTGATCAGTGCAGATTGGCTTGCTCCAGTTGACTCAGCAAGTAGGGAAGATGAGTGCATATATAAAATATTCATATTAGTGTAGCCTCTGTCAACCATGTATTTGTGTATATGCATGTGTATCTGTATCTGTATGTATGTGTATGTGTACATTTATATGAACACTTAGTTAACCTGGTTGGCCTGAAACTCACTAATTGTCCAGGTTGACTCAGACCTAAAGATGTTTGCCAGATTTTGCTCCCAGAGTGATTCTAGGGGCTACAATTTTAAAAGAAATGGTCTCTCCCTATTCAATAGCTACCGATTGCTATAAGTTCCTTCACTAGGTGTATAACACTGTGGTCTGACTTGAGCCTGCAGTGATCTTGTGTATGCTGTCACAACCACTGTAAGATTGGATATGCAAATGCCTGATATTCTAGGAAAACTGTGTTTTCTTGTAGTCCTTTACCTCTTCTCCCTCTTACACTCTTAGTGTTTCCTCTTCTTCAATGATCCCTAAGAATTAAAAAGGCAGGGTCTTATTTAGGGCTAACCATTCTGATCTTTTATTCCTAGCACCTTGACTAGTTGTATATCTCTGTATGAATCACCATCTACWGCAAATAAAATCTCTGATGAGGACTGAGCAATGCATACATCTGTAGGGGTGGTTCTGATGCTAAAGTCCTATTCCCAAAATAGTTCTTGATCTATCAGTAAAGATACCACAGGTCAATTTATGGGTGGAAGGAAGAGGCAGGACTTCCAGGTACCCGCAGGCAAGTTGGCAGAGACAAGGAGGTAGGGGTGGGCAAGATGGAGAGGGAGAGGCACCCAGTAGTTGAGCCCAAATAAGGCAAATTGAAATTGAACAACTCTGTATATCCGTTTGTTTCATCTGTGGATCTAATATTCTTTGGGCAGGAGCTGGTTGTGAGGTCTGCTCCCAGAGCTTAGGCAGGATAGGAGAAGCTACAAGCAACATCCATCTATGGGAATAATAGGAATCATTTGGAATAAGTTTAATACTGTGTCCCATTTGTGTTCATATTACTGAGGTTGTTCCATGAAGATTAAAAGTAAAGAAGGATTAAATTACTTCTTTGCCATTGAGTATGCCTTTGGTATGACTAGTAGCACTCAAGACAATTATCCTTCTTAATATAAACCTTTTGTAGTTTTAATTGKCTACACTGTCTCTATCAGTCAAACATTGCCATACAACACATATGTTTAGCAATATTTTTAATCCATGACTCAAGTGCGTAACAACTATGGATTGGGCAAACTTGAATTTTCTGTTTGTTTAGCCTGGTCTCATCCATGTGAGGACAGTGGGCATTTTGTCACATGTGTTGATTGATCCTTGTGGACTTATATTGAGAGATGGTCTGGTGATACTATGTATCCAAATGCTAAAAACTGGCCTCCAAGATTTGGTTGTCCATGGCAGGCAGATCTTCATATATACCAAATGATGTTATTTAAACTTGCTGACCAATTTAAAGTTAGTGGTTAAATAAAAGTGGCTATAGCAAATYACTAGGGTGAACAGAAGTAGGTGAAATTTCAGTTACTGGACTGGACTAGGGGTAGCAGGTTGGGACCATGARGAGAAAAGAAATGGAGGAAAAAGGAGATGAAGGAGAAAGGAGATGGAGGAGAAAGGAGGTGAAGAGAAAAGGAGGTCTCTATGAGACCAGATACACCAGGAACACATGCCCCAGATAATGACCCATGAGGATGGACTGATGGAGCAGAAATAACCAGAGTGAGACTCAAACAGGAAGTTCTTGGCTACTTGTTATTGGGTACTTGCTATTGGATAGTGCAGCTGGAAAGTAGATCGTCTAGCATATAGAAAAATAGATTGGCTTAATCCCTGAGTAATTGTGCCAAGCTGATTTAAATTCAGTCCATATGAATCTCACTTGATTATTGGGGGGCTGACTGGATATTATTAATAACTAAGAGAGTTTATTAAGATCCATTTACAACCTTACTCATGTGTAACTTTTGGCTAGAGTAAACAAACTACATTTTTCCAAGAAATGTATTCAAGTTTTCCATCTGGCAATAGGAGGTCTCGATGCACACCCTTATTCATGTTCTCCTCATGTCTGCTTGTGGCCCAGTTGCTAAGGAACAAGACCAAGGCCAGATTTTAAAAAGTGAGTATACGATGAAGTCACATGGCAAAATATGCTGTAATATGTTTTTACATTCTTACAAATTTCCTATTTAATTTCTACATTTCAAAACAGTGATTAGATTTTTATAAATCTGTGACTTTTTCAAAAACAAGCACTTTTCAGTATTCAGGACAACTGCTGGGAATCACATTTCCTGAGGGTTCTGAGACATGGAATGCTGTTTCAAGGGAAGGGCACTTCCTTATTTGCTTGGGGAAATNGCAAATAAAATCTCTGATGAGGACTGAGCAATGCATACATCTGTAGGGGTGGTTCTGATGCTAAAGTCCTATTCCCAAAATAGTTCTTGATCTATCAGTAAAGATACCACAGGTCAATTTATGGGTGGAAGGAAGAGGCAGGACTTCCAGGTACCCGCAGGCAAGTTGGCAGAGACAAGGAGGTAGGGGTGGGCAAGATGGAGAGGGAGAGGCACCCAGTAGTTGAGCCCAAATAAGGCAAATTGAAATTGAACAACTCTGTATATCCGTTTGTTTCATCTGTGGATCTAATATTCTTTGGGCAGGAGCTGGTTGTGAGGTCTGCTCCCAGAGCTTAGGCAGGATAGGAGAAGCTACAAGCAACATCCATCTATGGGAATAATAGGAATCATTTGGAATAAGTTTAATACTGTGTCCCATTTGTGTTCATATTACTGAGGTTGTTCCATGAAGATTAAAAGTAAAGAAGGATTAAATTACTTCTTTGCCATTGAGTATGCCTTTGGTATGACTAGTAGCACTCAAGACAATTATCCTTCTTAATATAAACCTTTTGTAGTTTTAATTGKCTACACTGTCTCTATCAGTCAAACATTGCCATACAACACATATGTTTAGCAATATTTTTAATCCATGACTCAAGTGCGTAACAACTATGGATTGGGCAAACTTGAATTTTCTGTTTGTTTAGCCTGGTCTCATCCATGTGAGGACAGTGGGCATTTTGTCACATGTGTTGATTGATCCTTGTGGACTTATATTGAGAGATGGTCTGGTGATACTATGTATCCAAATGCTAAAAACTGGCCTCCAAGATTTGGTTGTCCATGGCAGGCAGATCTTCATATATACCAAATGATGTTATTTAAACTTGCTGACCAATTTAAAGTTAGTGGTTAAATAAAAGTGGCTATAGCAAATYACTAGGGTGAACAGAAGTAGGTGAAATTTCAGTTACTGGACTGGACTAGGGGTAGCAGGTTGGGACCATGARGAGAAAAGAAATGGAGGAAAAAGGAGATGAAGGAGAAAGGAGATGGAGGAGAAAGGAGGTGAAGAGAAAAGGAGGTCTCTATGAGACCAGATACACCAGGAACACATGCCCCAGATAATGACCCATGAGGATGGACTGATGGAGCAGAAATAACCAGAGTGAGACTCAAACAGGAAGTTCTTGGCTACTTGTTATTGGGTACTTGCTATTGGATAGTGCAGCTGGAAAGTAGATCGTCTAGCATATAGAAAAATAGATTGGCTTAATCCCTGAGTAATTGTGCCAAGCTGATTTAAATTCAGTCCATATGAATCTCACTTGATTATTGGGGGGCTGACTGGATATTATTAATAACTAAGAGAGTTTATTAAGATCCATTTACAACCTTACTCATGTGTAACTTTTGGCTAGAGTAAACAAACTACATTTTTCCAAGAAATGTATTCAAGTTTTCCATCTGGCAATAGGAGGTCTCGATGCACACCCTTATTCATGTTCTCCTCATGTCTGCTTGTGGCCCAGTTGCTAAGGAACAAGACCAAGGCCAGATTTTAAAAAGTGAGTATACGATGAAGTCACATGGCAAAATATGCTGTAATATGTTTTTACATTCTTACAAATTTCCTATTTAATTTCTACATTTCAAAACAGTGATTAGATTTTTATAAATCTGTGACTTTTTCAAAAACAAGCACTTTTCAGTATTCAGGACAACTGCTGGGAATCACATTTCCTGAGGGTTCTGAGACATGGAATGCTGTTTCAAGGGAAGGGCACTTCCTTATTTGCTTGGGGAAATSTTCTTTGTCACACTTCACTCTGGGAGAACCATGCTTGTGAGTGGGACTCAGCTTTGCCTTACTTCTCTCACTTCTGTTGTGGCATCATTAAAAGCCACCCGTGTTTGTTCCAGCATAGTAAACAGTGATCCAGTTTGCAGCAGAATTTCCTACCTGGCTAGTTGAACTGTCTCTCAGTGTCAGACACCTTTTTCCACATTGTTGGAAAATGAGCTGCTCACCTAATTTGAGTGCTTCCTGTTGGGCTTCTTGAAGCAGAATTAAAAAAGGAAGTATTTGCCTTCCAATTTTTTCTGTGAGTTTCCAAAGACACCCACAGTGAATAAAAAGAGACAAGTAGCTACCACTGTGAGTTTTGCAGGAAATAAAAATTGATTTATAGGTTTGACAACATAATACACCTTGGAACTTTGTACCAAGTAAATAATCTGTGAACAAAGGTCTCATAATTCATAATTAATATCTAACATGTGAATAAATTATGATACTGTGTGCACAGTTCTATGCGTAGCTCAGTATGTTTACATCTACATGTGCATGTATCCCTCCCACATTTTTGATGGAGTTTTGTAAGACACTGCTACACAATTGTAAAAGCTTACTAGTTTCTGAAGGTTGAAGGGATGGCACCAATGGATATGTCAGTAAATCATATTTCTCAAAGCAATCTAATGGTTCTATAATTAACTTTAATAAAATCAAAATACCACACCAATGCTCAATATTCCCATTATCCTTGCCATGTTATTGTGGTATAGTCACAGGAATCTCTTTGTGTTTAAATATACCAAGAAATTCTAATACCAGACTTAGTTCTAGCTTTGCCTCGATTATATTCTCTCTACAGCCCATCTCAGATACCCACTCAGAAAGCTTCCAAATCTTTTCAAACCACATTGCATTTCACATGTCTTCTAATGTGGTCTCTTGTGTAGAACACTGTTACCACTTCAGCCTAACCTATAACAAACTTCTTTTATAGTATGGAATGCTTTATTGATCTTCCGATAAACTCTTACTTTAATCTTATCCTTTTCAACAATGTTGCTATTTTTACTGTAAATATTTTAATCTACTTTACTGAGCATCATTCTTAAGCAGTAAAATAAATGTGCTATGTGGGGTTTCAGAAACATACTTACATATCTATTATCAGGATCATAATAACAACTTGGCAATCAATTAAGAATGCTATTTTTCTACCAAGCCATACCTGTAGTCACAACATCTATCTGTCCATTTATGTTGTTTGTTCTAGATCTTCACTTTAGTGAAATCATATAACATGCCTATTTTGCATTTCAATTGTTAAAAAACATATATACATTCGTCTGTAGTTTCTCCTTATCATTACTGAATATATTATGTTGAACATATTTTCACAAGTTTCTACTTAGTAATTGACTAGGTGTTTCGGTTGCTTCTGATTAGTTTTACTATTATGAATAAAATATGAACATTTTTGAATGTGACTTTGCATGGGATTACTATATTGTATGGGAAAAGTATTAATAACTCGATGAAATAAGAATATTTAAGCTGTGTGTGGTGGTGCATGTCTTTAATACCAGCCGGATGGAGGAGGCCTGTTTGGTCTATACAGTAAGTTCCAGTACAATAAGGGATATTTAATGAGATCCTGTCTAATATATATATATTACTTTTGCTCCTCCCCATACTGGGAGCAGTGGGAGGTAAGAAGTTTTCTTCAATACTTTCAGAGACATTAGTCAAGGCTCTGGGCTCTAGGGATAACTTGTACAAGAGTGGTCTCCCAAGTGTTCTCAGTTTTGTCAGTGCTGGCCCCAGTAGCACATCTGTGATAACTCTGTGCTTTTCTACCTAACCTGACACTGGATTCTGATGTGGCTGGTAATAAAGAGTCTTGGCTTAGGCAATTTGCTATCTACAATTAACATAATTAAAACTTCAGAACTTTCCTGTGACTTAAGTTGTCCTAAAAGTCAGAGAGTTGGTCATTGTCCAGTTCCTTCAGTTGTTCATTTGTTACTACAGAATGGCAACTTCCAAAAATCCTGTATGTACAACCTAGAAACCATAAACAATACCATATATTTTCCTCTACCTTTCTGAATGCTTCATGAGCTTTCTCTTCATCATTGTTTATTTTTGACACTGTAACTATGAGTTCCCTGCATAAAGTTTTATATTCATCCAGGGTAGAATGTGATCTCAAAATCCAGTAAGGACTTTGTTGTGAATTCCTACATAGGTGCTGAGCCACATATGCTGCTACTGTCCTTTCCCCCATACGTCTAGTGTCTTGCTGAAATCTTAACTCCTTCTGTTGTCCTTTCTCCAGTCTCTGCCTCCTCGTATAAGTGATACTTCGGTGCTGTATTCTGATTGCCATAGCCTGAGCCACAATCAGCAATTTTCCAACATCAGAAGTCACAGGTACCTGGGAAAGCCAGTTAATCTGTTAATTGTTTCCTTTCTGTCAGCATATCTATACTCTTATCCATTTTCCAATCTCTGAATTCACAGCAAGGTTTTCTAGTAGAGGGGAACTCAATTTTATCTACTTTATTCCATTCCACGCATTAGTTTGGTTCTTGAATTTGCCTCAAATACTTCTGTATTGAAGCCATATTCTCCAGCTCATGACTGTAATAGGCCATGTAAATCCTGTAAAAGACTGAGATTAATAGTCTAATTAGGTCACAGAGCCAGTCCCTTGAATGGATATTCACACCGCAGCTTCCCCCACTTCTTCCCTTTGTTTCCCAGAATCCATAAGGTGAGCAACTCCATTTTATTTGTGCTCCAATCATGATGTACTGATTCTAACAGACAGCAAATCAGTAGAACCAAACCTCTATGGACTGAAACTTCTTTTATGGTGATTCATGATAAGTTTTTCATATTTGTAAGTTAATTTGAATCTATGATTTCTTTCTACACGTTAAAATAACTAGCAGAGCTCACCTTACCTATTTTAATTTCTTATTGTAAAAGCCAAGAACTACAAATCAGATCCATACTACAAAGAATGCTGCCAGTCCTTATAGTTCCAGTGGGTGTGGTTTCAAGGTTCATGCTGCAAACTCCTGGTGAGGATACATCATTGGTGGGGAAGAGCATGAATTCCACACAGAACAGACCCAGTAACTAGTAATCTCTTCTTATATCTGGTACCCTCTTCACCTCATATATCTTAATTAATCCCTAAAGGGTTCATCTCCAAATCGCATTTATATATGACTTTGGGGATTAAGTGTCCACATGAGCTTTAATTTTTATTTTACTTGGCATTTGTCATCGCCCTAAATAGTTAACTAAATCGGTGTACTATGCACAGACTCTATTCAACTTTCATTGGGATTTGGGTCACCTGTACTTTACTCAGTGTGTGATAGATATATACACTTTTGTTGTGTGAATGTCATGGTGTAGAAATAAAGTGTACCAATTCATTGTGCCTGAAATTATTTCATTTTTCCCCAAAGTTTTAAATACAAAGTTACAAGAAGTTTTAATTGTTCAAATCAAGTCTGTCAGGCAAAAATGCTTTTGTTATTTTAAGAACTGAAGATTGGATCATACACCAAAATCATAGCTACAATTTTTCATCTTAAAATAGCATGCACCATTTTATTTTTCCTACCATGTTTTCATTGGATATGTCATGGCAAGATCTAAAATTAAGACAAATGTGGTTAATCAGAAGACTGCAGATTTTGCAACTATAAAACCTTTCTGAAATTGGCTTATATTCTTTTGGGAAAACAATATAATGCAAATAAGCATAGATGGGGGAGAAGGCCATCCTTACACCCAGATACATAAGAAGTTACTTCTCCTATCAAGCTTTTCCCAGCCATTGTAGGATTTGTATATAGGTTTTAACATGTATATGTGCTACATTATAGAAACCAGTATTATAGATCATTAGAATAATAAAGGAATAATTAATATAGAGCAAATAAATGATACATCAAGATATATAATTTATTCTATCCCTAAGAAATAGAATAATAATAGTTACAAAACTTACATGGGACTTGTAAGACATTTATATATAAATTCTTACATGTATATATCAAATATAATTATTGCTCCATCTCTCTCTCTCTCTCTCTCTCTCTCTCTCTCTCTCTCTCTCTCTCTCTCTCTAATTCTATATATGTACAAAATATAGTTTCATCAATATCCTGAGATTGTCAGGAAATTTTCATGTGGAACATAAATTCCACAACTGTTCACAAACTGTAAGTAGACAAGAAATAATTTGAATTTAGTTATATTAAGTCCTACATTTCTTAGCTTCCTAAATAAAAACCACCAAAACAAAAATATACTGTGTGCTCATAAAAATCCATTGGTTATTTTATACAAACCTTAAATATATCTTAAATGTCTTGACGTATCACTAAGTAAAACAGGCATTTTTCACTAGACAAAACAAGGACAGTGGTTTTATCCTTAGTACTTCAGTGCTGAATATTTTAGAAATATTTTTTACAAGTTCTATGTGAAAGTATGGTGACCAGATAGTCCTAATTCATATAGATTGTAACAATATTTGGGGTAAAATGTTGATATGTCTCTAAGAGTACTTCAAAAGCTTACMATAATCATAATCAATTTCAACACAAATGATTCAAAGTAATTCAATGTACACTTCCCAGAGTCATATTTGACAAGTTCATGCAATATCCTTCATCAACCTTCCTTACATAAAGAATCATTCTTTAAGAATTATCCAAGGGCCAGCATTCACACATGCACATGTACACACACACACACACACACACACACACACACACACACACACAGCATTAAAATAAAAAGTAATCCCCAAATCAAAAAGATCTACCTATATGAGTGTTTAAGGCCCAATGCAGCAGTGTAGGGGAATACCAAAACAGGGAAGTGGGAAGGGGTGAATAGGGGAACAGGGGGAGGGAAAAAGGCATATGGGACATGGGGGAGGGCAGGGAAACCAGGAAAAGGGAAATGAAATGTAAATAAAGAATATATCCAATAAAAAAATTGTAGTCAGTCATGTCTCCCTCTTTGCCATGAAAGTGGATGTTACTAGATATTTGTGTGTGTGTGTGTGTGTGTGTGTGTGTGTGTGTGTGTGTATATACCCTTTTGTCAAGATATTCCTATTTCTAATTTTAGCTTTAAAAGATGATTAACTTCCCCTAAGTTAATAGTTTGACACACTAACTTATTTCCATAGGAGCTGAAATAAGAGTGAACAAAACAGCCTTTTTCTCCATAATTGCCTTGTAATTACTTTGTAAATTTTAGTCATTTACATTTCATCAGCTATAAAAGTAATTGCATAATCCTKCATGTCCTTTAAATTCTGCATGTTTTGTTATAATTTAACCACAAAGCCATATCTCCAAAAGATAGACAGACCAAAAAAAGAAGAGTCCATTGCTATTTTCCAGCTTTATGAATCATTTTCTCTGTCAAAATTTGAGTATGGAGTTTTTGAGCAATTTTCTTTCCTATCAATTATTCTGTAAGGGTAGCCCATAATAGAAAGATTTGAAAAATGTTATGTTTTTGAATTTTGGAAAGATACTATAATTTTTCTGTCCAGACAGATTTATTTTAGTACATACTAGTTTGGTTTTCTATGAATACTGTTGTTGCATTGGCCAATCATCTGTGTCTCACACCAAAGCCAAATTTATGGGCGTGCCACCTGTGCAGTCTCTTGGGACCCTGCGCTTGCCTTTATGCCCTCCTGTTGCCCATGAGATTTTGTTTTTAATAATTTGAGAGGGAATGTGAAGTTTCATCATGTAGCCAGTCTTGTCTCAGGCATGTGCACACATCAGTGTTTCATGCTCTTGTGCTTATGGCATTATTTTAAGCATTATTTAGATCTGATTTTTGTAGATCAGATATTGCCCTAAAAGCTATATTAGATTAGATTAATTTGACAAAATTGGTATTTCAAGCAAGTTGGTAACCCCAAWAGGATGGAACAGAAGAAGGCATGCTGGCTAGTTGAGGTTATCTTGGCATCTCACTTGCAAATAAATAAAATGAATCCAAACTTATTCCATGATATAAATAAAAACATTGGAAGCTCATACATGGCTTTAGTGGTGAGTACTGACCTGAGGTGTTCTTAATTTTATTTCATGTCAGCTGATAAAGTGATTTCTTCTATTAAGCACCTTTGATATACTAGTTCAGTAAACTCAAAAGCTCAATTTATATTTTAAAGAGAATTGTTAATGTCCTTGGGCAGCAGTACAGAAAATAAAAAATCACCTTATATTTCAGTGGGAAAGTCAGTCAGACTTGCATATTGTTACTGTAAATCCTGAGACTGAGGTGTTGCCCAGGCAAGTTTCAGTATAGTTCTCTTTTGCCACTGCTCTTTGTAGTAACTTTTCTGTACTAAAGTTATGACCAGATTTTTTTTTTGCAAACTTCCACAAAAGTACTAGTGATTGTAAATAAGATTATATATTCACAAATTTTTGAATATAATATTTAAAGAACATGTTTAATAAGGCTCATATTAAACATCCCAAGGAATCAGGATGGAGTCTCTCCAAGATGACATTGCCAGCTCCTTCAAATAACTTTTCATTTTGCACTTCAAATATCAAAATGCCATGAGAGCAATGAGAGAAAACTAGAATGGAGTAGTCTGTAAAAGCTCAATGACATTATGCCTCATCAAAAATGAGTTGTTTTTCTATATATTAAGTCTAGCTTCTGAAGTTTAAAATAGCACTGAAGCTTAGAGTAGACCTCCATTCATTTATTGTATTATCTTCTCTAGAACCTTTTCATTTGTGAATTAAATGTTATGATATAAAAATGCACATT
>BDUI01000105.1:513041-523506 GCA_002335545.1 Apodemus speciosus | reverse complement strand
GAAGGGGTGGATGGGGGAACAGGGGGAGGGAAAGGGCATATGGGACCCTTGGGGGGTGGGGAACCAGGAAAAGGGAAATGAAATGTAAATAAAGAATATATCCAGTAAAAATAAATGAATAAAAATTAATTAATTAATTAATAGAATAACTGACACTATACTTAAAATTTTCACTGTATCAATAGTACATATATGGCCATCTATTATTTCTCAAGATGCTATAAAATTATTTTACATATGGTAAGACTATTCTTAATCTATAGTGTGATTAATGATGCAATCTTTGTTCACAACTGGTTATCTTTATTTTCAGGAAAAAGTCTAAATATTATTTACCCAGTATTCTCTCTGCAATGTACAATCAAAATATATTAGACAGACTTTTAATGAATATTTGTTCAATTAATGAATAAGACAGCTATTGATTTATTGTTTAGTTATTTCATTTTTGAAATTATATTATAAATACAGCAATTTCTTCTTCCATTTCTTCGCTCCAAACTTTCTTGCATACAATTTCTTCTCCTCTGTCACAATCATAGCCTATTTTTGAATTAGTTGTTAACTACATACATGCACACACACACACATCTGTATATATGTAGGTATATACATATTAATGAATATACATATATTTGTAAATATAAGCTACTCAGTTTTTGTAGTGTTTCTAGTACTCATCATGTGGTAAGAGATAATCAATTTTTATTGGTTATTTTATTTATTTAAACTTCAAATGTTATTCCCCTTCCCGGTTTTCCTCTTCCCTTGAGAAGTATATTTTTGCCACGTTCAACATTTCCTAGTTGCCAGTAGTTCTTTGTGTAGGGTTGAGACCTCATGGTGTTTCCCATGTTTACTCCTGCATGCATGTTGTTGTCAGTGTTCACCTTGAGAATACATGGCTACGTTGGTGCTTAACCAACTCTGGGTGTAGCTTCTGATAGTACTAGAGAACATATTCTCGTCTAAAACTCACATATCCTCTGCTTCATACAATGTCTCCACACTCTTTTTTTCAATGTTCCTTGAGGAAGAGTGAAGACAGTACTAACCTGTGGGTATAAGGAGAAATGTTTGATATAGTTAGGGGTTATCCTAGTTAAATAAAGTGATAGTTGTTCATTCTCCTTCAAGTTCTATCATTTTACTACCCTTAAATTTTAGGTTAGATATTGAATAACAGGCACGAGTTCTGTCTGATTGAGAAATTCTTAAGTCCCATACAAAACTATTAGTTATTCACAAGTTATGTATGTGTGTTCTCTGCAACATTAGGGTAATTGTGCCAAGATGGCTATTGTTCTGGTTCATTGACACTATACATGGGTAGGATAGTTGCTTGCTTCCCTCCTTTGGAAGCATACATCAAGTCTTGGTACTAGGAAAGATGGTCTTCAGAGAGAAGGCATTCAATCAGTTTCAGCGGAGCTACCTCTGAGCCCTCCATCTGAAGATGCTGATGTCACCAATAATGGAATCTTACATTTCACCTCTTAGAGGAAGCTATTGAAAATAGCAATAGGTTTTAATGTCAGTCAGAGTTTTCTTAGGGATACTTAATGATTAATTTTATAAATTAAATATTGAAGCTTATTAAATTTTTTCCAATGGTTTATAGTATGGCTGAAATTTTCTTTTGTTATTATTACTTTACTTATGAGACATACCCCTGTTATGAGAAAACACTGCTTATCCCCCACAAAAGTTGGGAAAACTCATCTGCTCTCCTTCCCCAGTGTCTCCAACACAGAGGAAACTGCCTACCCTCTAGGAGAAAACTCCAAGGTAACATATCATCGTTCCTCCTTTTCAGATGTCCTGGAACCCTGAAAATATTTTCAGCTCAGGGGCTCAGTTTTTAACCAAATATGGAACAAGCCCAGCTCTATAAATCTTACTTGCTTTAGCCTGGATGGGTGATTTCACTGACCTCCACCTGTGAGATGGCTTCACCCATCTGAGACCTGCCTCCTAATTAACCTGCTTTTATCTACTTTTAATCTGGTCTAATCTGCCCTATATGTGTATCACCTAAGAAGAGAAAAAGCCTACTAAGTAGATGTATGTATAACATCCCCACAGGAAAAGTTTGATCACACAACATAATTGGTGTCCAAAAGGAAATTTGGCTAGACCCTAGATAAGTTATGGAGAAATGAGTGAATGGTCCTGGCTATGGGAAGCAAGGTATGCAAATGTGGCCATTGAGGAGGACACATGGGGTGGGGAACATTAATGGAGGAAACTGTGATACATTTGTCCTTTCCTGTACAGCATGTATTTATGTGTCTTTGTGCTATAACAGTAGTTTCTTGGCTCTTGCTATGAGTAGTGAGATGTACTATCAGATGGCTGAACCATCAGATTTAGAAATGTCAATGTGAAGGATGTCAGGATGGCCATCTTTGTTTGGGTGGTATGATGTGACATATCTGCTTGATGTCTGGCATCTAACACATGGATGTGGAAGTACCCTAAAACAATATAGGTTCAAAGTGAAGAAAGGCACTACTGAGGGAACGAGTAATAATGAAATCTGTATTCGAATCTAAGTTCACTGGACCAGGTAGAGTTAAAAATTTGATTCAGCAGGGACGTCAAGGCTTCTATGAAAGTTTAGTGAGTTTGCTGTGTTTTTTGTGGGGTGGTATCTTTAAAAAGCACACACACACACACACACACACACACACACACACACACACACACACAGAAAAGACTTTGGTAGATCTAAGTACCTTTGGCCAGCATGTAAAGAGACCATAAAGTGAGAGAGCAACCTAGAAGAGACAAGAAAACAATAACACAGAGGAAGTTATCTATATGGGTTACTTGGAGACAAGAGTAAAGAGAATTTTGTCTAGCTGGAGTTTGAAAGGAAACAATTGATAGAAACAATTTTTCAGTAGAACTAATTGTGTGTGAAAAAGCTTCTCCAAGGCCTTAAAATCTGTGGAATGGTTTGTAGAAGATAACTGTGATGGAGTAAACTAAGTAAAGTCAACCAAGCCTGTTCCAGCGGTGGGTAATAGCCACAGATGAAGGATCGTACATTCATCTATAGCAAAGGGGAATGGGGAAAGATTATTTATCCACCCAGGAACTCCACTACAGCCAGGTATAGTGGACGGAGAGATAATAGCTAAAGCCATATCCACAGTGCCAACTCAGGACCACTCAGACACAAACAGTGAGCAGGTGCAGCAGGGAAGATCAGAGCCATGTTCATATTTTCCCTCAGAAGGCCTAAGAATATCCAGTCAGGCCCCTGACTTTATCAAGTGGGGAGAAATGTAGCAAAACTATGTGGAAAAGCTCCAAGATATGGAAACATAAGCACTCAGATAGAATGCTAGAGGTGTCTTCCATTTTCTGCAAACATAAATTCAATCATATGTATTATAATTTTCACAATTATATACTCAAAATGTTTGGAGAACACTAAAGTTCTGTGAAAACTATTCATATACATTAGGAATATTTCTCGTGATATCTTTGATCCTTCTGGCTTCTACAATCCATTCTTCCCATCTTACTCAGGATGCACTGAGTTCTGCATAATGGTTGGCTATTACATTTCCATTAGATAATGGATGGGGCCTCACTAATGTCGATTATGCTACGATCTTTTCTATAAATACAGCAGAATATTATTAAGAATTGTTTCTTTAATAATTTTGCCTGCTACTTTTGAATTTATCCTAGGTTCTTTGGCTTTCCAGAATTTGTTTCCTGGCCTTCTATGCCTAACATGGGTTTCAAGCTGGATTACTCATTGGTTGGCTACTCCCACAATTTCTCTACTAATTTTTTCATAACATATTATGCTGGCAGACTTGTAAAACCAGGACACCTAAGGGCTCTGTGAAACTGCACTAATAAACCTGCATGTATCTAACCTAGGCCCTCTGTATATATGCTACAGTTGTGTAGCTTGGTGTATTGTGGGACTCCTAAGAGAGTGAGCAGTGACATTTCTGAAGCTTTTGCCTACTTTTGGGACCTTTGTCGTCTATTGGGTTGCCTCAGTCATCCTTCATATTAAGAGACATGCCTAGTCTTATGGAAACTTGATATGCCATGTGTGGTTGATGTCCCAGAGAGGAGTGGTCGTGAAGGTAGAAAGTAGGGGAAGGAAATGGGAAGAGACAAGGGAGAGGGAGTCAAAATGCAATATCTGAGAGTATAAATTAATAAACAAAAAGCATTTAAAAATACAGTAACCTAAGAAAACTTTCATCTCTTCAATCTCCACTTTCAGCAAATAGTGAAATAACCTTTTCATATACGTATTCGTATCCTATGTGAAATTATTTTAGCCATTTCAGTGTTAATTTCTCTGGAGTTTTTTCAGTTCCTTCAAATTTTCTTGTAAGATTGATCATATGGCTAGCCCCCATATCTGAATAAGCTAGTGATAGTTAGAAGTAAATGATAGCTTCAAAATTAATATCATAAAGAAATTTGTCACAGTAATAGCAATGTTATTTTTTATCATTTTTGTTTGTCACAAACAAAGTTTTGATTTTCCAGGTACCAACAGATTTTGGTTTTATAGGACTTTTAATTCTTTTTTTGCTCATATTATATTGTAAAATTAGAAAAAAAATAAGAATTTTTGTAATTAAGGACAAGTGATGTCTTCTCTTATTTTTATACATAAAGATTATGCCATTCACACAAAGAGAAAGCATTCACCAATCAGACCAGTGTCACTTAGCTTTCATGAATATCTATGAGGAACAAATTTATTAAAATTTGTAACATTTTATAGACATACACTTAAGGGAAACAATAGCAGTGTTTGCTGGTTAAAGAAAGTTGAATTAAAAAAAAAAAAAAACAACCCAAAACCAGAAAATAGAAACTTAAATTCAGTTTTATGTTAAAGTCTTTGATACAGTGGGACTTGAGTTTTGTGCAGGGTAATATATATGGAACTATTTGAATTCTTCTACAAGCAAATATCCAATTAGACCAGCACTATTTGTTGAAGATGCTTTATTTTTTCCATTGTATATTTTTGCCTTCTTTGTCATAAATCAAGCATCCATAGGTTTATGGGTTTATTTCAGGTCTTCAATTAATTCAATTGATTAACACATGAGTTCCTGTTCCAATACGATTAACTTTTTATTACTATGGCTTTGTAGTACAGCATGAGATTAGAGATGATGATACCTCTGGAAGTCCTTTTATTGTTCAGGATTATTTTAGCCACCCTGGTTTTTTTGTTTTTCCATATGAAGTTGAGAATGTCTTTGTCAAGATCTGTAAAGAAATGTGTTGGAATTTTGATAGAACTTGCATTAGATCTTTAAATTGCTTTTATTAAAATGGCCATTTTTATTATGTTAATTGTACCAATCTATAAGCCTGGGAGATCTTTCCATCTTCTGATGTCTTCCTCAATTTCTTCCTTCAGGAACTTGACTTAAACCTAAAACAGGATACACTACATCTGATAAAGCAAAATGTAGGCAATAGCCTTGAACTCATTGGTATAGAACACAACTTCCTGAATATAACACCAATGGCCCAGGCTCTCAGATTAGCAATTGATAAATAGGATTTCATAAAACTGAACTTTTTTCTGTAAGGCAAAGGACACTGTCAGTAGGTAAGATAGCAGCCTACAGATTGGAAAAAGATCTTTACCAACCCTACTTCTGACAGAGGGCTCTCATCCAAGATTTTCAAAGAAATAAAAAAAATTAGATACTACCAACACATATAGCCCAATTAAAAATGGGTTACAGAGCTAAACAGAGAATTCTAAGCAGAGAAATCTCTAATGTCCAAGAAGCACTTAAAAAGTCTAAAAGACCTTAGTCATCAATCAGGTAAATGCAAATTAATACACAACTCTGAGATTACATAGTGTACCTTTGGCTAAGATAAAAAAAAAAAAAAAAAAAAAAAACAGGCAAGAAACACTCCTCCATTGATGGTCAGAGTGCCAACATGTATAATCTCTTGGAAATCAATTCATCAGATTCTAAGAAAACTTGGAGTATTTATACCTTAAGACCCAGCCATACCACTCCTTGCATATATCCAAAAGATTCCTCAACTGGGATCTTGTTCAACTATGTTCGTAAGATCTTTATTTATACTAGCAAGAAAGTGGAAACAAGCTAGATGCCTCTCAACTGAAGAACTGATAGAGAAAATGTGGTACATCTACACAATAGAACACTATTAAGGTATTTAAAACAAAGACATTGTGTGTTTTGCAGACAAATGGCCAGAATTTGAAAGTATCAACCTGATTGAGGTAACCTAGGCCCAAAAGGGCATGTATGATATATACTCACTTTTACGTGCATATTAACCATAAAATACAGGGTACTTATGTTACCTTCAGTGACCCAAAGAAGCTAAACAAGAAGGAATGCTCAAGTGAGGGTGCTTGAATTTCACTTAGACACAAGGAATAAAATACTCAGAGGAGGCAGATGAAAGAAGGGAACTGGGTGAGAGAGTGAGTGTAAAGTGGAATGGGGGGAGAGTCCATGATCCAGAGTTGGGAGAGGTGGGAGGGATGGCCAGATGGCCATGAGAACGAATGGTAATCTATGAATGTGATTGGTCAGGTGTTGCATGGCTTCTTTAGAACATGACAGAGACTTGGATAGTGGAAACAAGCAGCTATGTCTCACACAAGTGGGGGAAATGGAAACTGAATCAACCATCTCCTTTATCAGGAACCCCACTGGAGCAGTAGAGACATAAAACCACCTGTATAACCTCCCACCCAAAATTTATATTGACTACAAGAAATACAGGGGAAGGGGAAGAAGTAGAGACCAAAGGAAAGTACAAGCAATAACTGGCCCAACTACAGACCCATACCATGGAAGCACCAATCCATGACACAGTGACACCCTGCTATGCTTACAGAGAGGAGTCTACCCTGCCTGTCTTCTGATAGGCTCCACTCAGTGGCTGACTCAGAGGGTTTCACAGCCAAACAGTGCATAGAGATTGGCTACATACATAGTCTGTCTGGACTTAGACTGCTAGAGATAAGTACCAGATGTGTAGCTAGGTCTTCATGTGCATCCCAAACAATTGAAACAGGAGCTGCCCTCAAAGCTGATATATTTCTGTGGTATATATTCTCCTTGATTGGCCACCTTGATGGCCTCCGTGAGAAAGCATGTACCTAGATTTGTGTAGACAGGACATGCCAGTGTTGGTAGATACAGGGGAGGAGGGTGGCACCATCTCAGAGGAGAAGGGGAGATGTGAAGAATTGTGGGAGGGGTGACCAGGAGTGTGGACAGTAATCAGGATGTAATGTGACTAGGAAAAATAAGTGGGATATGTTAACCTCATGCAGTGCTGTTTTGTTACTATTAACTCTTTATATCAAAACTATAATCATTTAAGAATCATTTCATTTAGATTTCATTCTCTGAGTAGTTTATGATTTATATAAAGGAAGACAAGAAAGTTTCAAAGGGCATCATTTTAGGAAAATATTGTACAGAAAACACTGAGCAGTTCTTTGCACAGTTCTGTCATGTGTCAGTCTTCATTCTCAAATATGAAGTCAGTAACTCACATCAAAACTCAAAGCTATTGGCCGAGCCATCTTTGTAACTGCAGTGATAGCTTTTCATGTCTTCTCAGATTCTATTACATCATGAATCAAACAAATATCACACATATGTTCAGATTTTGGACATTTTTTTCATTGGTAACAGTATTGTTTATTCCTAAAGTGCAGGAAGAAATTTTTTAAAACGTCAAGTAAATTGCCTGTGGCTTGGACATGCCATTTAAGGAAATTAGAGAAATAAAGATTAGTGCTATGAGAATGTTTGCTAATATGAAAAGAAAACAAAGTATTATATAAACAAAGATAAACCTTTGTGCCACCCTATTCAAGGTTATTACAATTACCTGAATCCCTACACTAGATAATAATAATAATAATAATAATAATAATAATAGTAATAATAATTCATTATTTTCCCACATTACCCCTCAAATACCACTAGTTCAAGTTGTCTTTCTTTGCTGTCTTTTCCTCCATTTCCCTTGCCCTCACTTGACTCTATTCCTGTCCTCCTGTCGCTACCTGCCCCTAACTTGTCGTGTATTTATTCTAGTTAACATTTCTTGGAAAGTATTTATGTATCTCCTAACAACCTCCTCTTTACTTCCCTCTCCAGGTCTGTGGATTTTAGCTTTACTGTCATCACATAATAGCTAATATCTGCTTATAAGTGCATACACGCCATAGTTTTCCTTCAAGGTCTCATTATTTCATTCAATTTGTGTTCTTTCTAGTTACATCCACTTGGCTACAATTATGTGACGTTATTTTTTAATCAAATTATTCTCTGAAGTGGACATATTCCAGATTTTCCTTACCTATTCTTCAGTTGAGTTTGTTTCCAGGTTCAGGTTCTTATGCATATTATATTACCACATTGGTCATACTTGAGCAAGTGTCCTTGTTGTAGTATGAAGCTTCCTTTGGTACTTGCCAAAGAGTGGTATAGTGGGAACTTCAGGTAGATCAATTCCAAGCTTTCTGAGATACCACCTTATTGATTTCCATAATGGCTGTGTAAGTTCCCAATCTCAACCTTAATGGAGAAATAATCCTTGCTTTCGATCCTCACTGGTATAATCTTATACCTTTGTTATCAATCTTAGAAATTCTGATAGGTGTAAGATAGATTTTTCAAAGTAGTTTTGATTTTCATTTCCCTGACAACTAAGGATGCTGAACATTTCCTTAAGTATTTCTCTGCCAATTTCCTTGAGATTTCTCTGTTGAGAATTTTTGTTTTAGATCTGTACCACATTTTAATTTTTTTTATTTTTTATTTATTCTTTATATTCTTTGATTACATGACAAAGACTTTCCCCTTTCCCAGTTCCCCCCTCACCATATGTCCCATAAGTCCTCTTCTCTCTGCCCGTTCCCGAATCACACCCCACCATTTCTCTGTTCTGATACTCTCCTACAAAACTGGATCCAGTCTTTTTGGGACCAGGGTAATCTCCTTCCTTCTTCTTGGGAATCTTTTGATTTGCTAATTGTGCCTTGAGTATTCAGAGCTTTTGGGCTCATTAATATCCACTTATCAGTGGTTGCATTTCATGTGTATTCTTTTGTGATTGGATTAGCTCACTTAGGATGATATTTTCCAGATCCAACCATTTGCCTACAAATTGCATGAATTCATTATTTTTAATTGCTGAGTAGTATTCCATTGTATAAATATATCACATTTTCTGTATCCATTCCTCCTTTGAGGGRCATCTGGKCTCTTTCCAACTTHTGGCTATTATAAATAAGGCTGCTATGAACATAGTGGAGCATGTGTCTTTATTGCATGCAGGGGAATCCTCTGGGTATATGCCAAGGAGTGGTATGACAGGGGTCTCTGGAAGAGTCATGCCCAATTTTCTGAGGAACTGCCAGACTGATTTCCAGAACAGTTGTACCATCTTGCAATCTCATCAAGAGTGGAGGAGTGTTCCTCTTTCCCCACATCCTCGCCAGCACCTGCTGTCTCTTGAGTTTTTAATCTTAGCCATTCTGACTAGTGTGAGGTGAAATCTCAGGGTTGTTTTGATTTGCATTTCCCTGATGGCTAATGATGTTGAGCATCTCTTAAGATGCTTCTCAGCCATCTGAATTTCTTCAGGTGAAAATTCTTTGTTTAGCACTGTACCCCATTTTTAATAGGGTTATTTGGTTCTTTGAGGTCTAACTTCTTGAGTTCTTTGTATATATTAGATATTAGCTCTCTGTCAGATGTGTGGTTGGTGAAGATCTTTTCTCAATTTGTTGGTTGCCATTTTCTCCTTCTGGCTGTGTCCATTGCCTTACAGAAAATTGGTAACTTTATGAGGTCCCATTTGTCAATTCTTGATCTTAGAGCATAAGCTATTAGTGTTCTGTTCAGGAACTTTCCCGCTGTGCCCATGACCTCCAGGGTCTTCCCCAGTTTATTTTCTATTAGTTTCAGTGTGTCTGGTTTTATGTGGAGGTCCTTAATCCACTTGGAGCTGACCTTAGTACAAAGAGAAAAGTGTGGGTCAATTCACATTCTTCTGCATGTTGACCTCCAGTTGAACCAGCACCATTTGTTGAAAAGGTTATCTTTTTTTTTCTACTGGATGGTTGTAGTTCCTTTATCAAAGATCAAGTGACCATAACTCTGTGGGTTCATTTCTGGGTCTTCAATTCTGTTCCATTGATCTACTTGCCCGTTGCTGTACAAATACAGTTTTTAACACAATTGCACTGTAGTACTGCTTGAGGTCAGGGATATTGATTCCCCCAGAAGTCCTTTTATTGTTGAGTATAGTTTTAGCATTTTTAGATTATTTGGATTTTGATACCTAATTCAATGAATATTTATAAACCTTATATATATAGCCCTTTATAGGATATGGTGTTGGTAAAAAGTATTTTCTTTTTTGTGCCAAATTA
>BDUI01000105.1:492000-509654 GCA_002335545.1 Apodemus speciosus | reverse complement strand
AGAGAGGAAGGAAGGAAGGAAGAAATTAAGAAAGAAAGAAAGAAAGAAAGAAAGAAAGAAAGAAAGAAAGAAGAAAGGAAAAAAGAAGAAAGGAAAAAGAAAAAAGAAGGAAGAAAGGAATGAAGGAAGGGAATTACTGATAAATTTTTCTTATCATCATAGATGTAATAAAACTCAATAAAAGCATTTCAAACAGAAAGAAAATATTTGAAGACATGAGAAGCAAATAAGTTATAGCTGAGCAAAAATGGGAAAGACACCAGGAGCTTTTGCAGCTTTTACACTGACATGACACATGGACAGCTAGAGGAAAGTTATCTGAAATTGTCTATTCAAGACAAAGGCTACAAACCATGCACAATGTCACTAGAATTCTTACTGAACCTAAGAATTAATCTAAATAAACTGTAACCAACATATCAATCCTAAGTGAACCTTAAAAACATTGTGTGAGCTGATATGGCTAGAGGTCCTTCCATATGACTGAGTTTTGGGATTTCTGATTAGCAAAAAATATCACAAGAGTCATCTTTTGTCAGATTCTGGAATATAGTTTCTAAAAATCACACAAAGACACAATCTGCTGCTATATGTTCATGAGTGAGTTTTTCATGCTGTAATGAGATACTTGATAAAGCTGTCACATCAGAGAGATCTGAAGTTGAATAATAGACTTTAAAAAAAACAATCCCTAAACAAACATTAATCACACTGTGTTTGTATTATGTGAAATAAAAATAATAGCAATCAAAGCTCAGACAGTTTTGCACAAAAATGATTTCTTGTAAATATATGTTTTCTAGCTGCATAGTTGTAAGCAAGTCTGACATTAATATCACTCTAGTATTGTGACAAGCACTGGTTATTAAAGAATACATCTAACTTATCTCCTACAAGGGAATCTGTTTCCATTGGGATAGTGTCATCCTGGTCATCTGCCTCACTAGTCATCATCACTTTATAGATGTACAAATTTCAAAGAAACTTTTCAATTAGGAAATCACTATTGTAAACTAAGCTTCCTTCATAAACTTTTGAACTTTACAGATAAAACGTTTTCATTAAGAAGATACTTTGAAAGCATACAGTTTGCTATTTAAGTATTAAACATTGCAGGACAAAATGATATCAAGATGAAATTCTGATTTTTTATATTAAACCCAAACAAAAATTTAAACTGAGTTTTATTATTATTCTTAAAATATACAAATATATAGAGGTTTCATTAATATTATAGATAAGAACTAAGTCTATTTGATTAATAATATAGTCTATCTTAATCATTGTTGTATTTAAGATCTTACACTAATGAGATATATCTATAAATACTTTTCTATAGTTTACTTTTAAAATATCATAGTTGAAATGTGATGCTCTTTTTTTCACAAAATGGTGTCATACTGTAATAGCCACCAAATTAGAACTAATACAATAAAACTTAAATATTTTCTTAACAGCAAGAATTTTACCCATTATTGTCCATTCTCAGTTCACCTACACATTCAATGACTGTTCATGCCAATAATTTACTCAATTATTGTTATTTTGAGATTATACATGCATGACAAATACTATGCTAACATTTGGGGCTGGACTTCAATCACGTGCAGTTCTCTGGACAATTGTAGAGGTTGTTATGGGTCATAATGTTAGTCATTTTTATTGCTGAGTTATAACAAGTGGTATCTTGTTGCTTTCATATTTATCAGTTGCAAGACATTAAAATTATAAACTTTTGTCTGTAGGTTTTTGTAAGAATACAATTTTCAATTTCCTACAACTGTATACAAATATCAAATGCTCATGATTTTATATGCATGATTACACATGTATATAATTACAGCATGAAAGAATGAAAGGCAAGAGGTTGTCTTGTTAGATTTTATCTTGTGCTATGTAGCTAGATGCTGTATCAAACCACAAAACTTGCTCAAGTTTACAATTGACATATCATGCAGTTACATGATTACTTTTTAATTGTCTAAGTAAAAACTCTGTATTATAACCAACATTGTGCTTGATTCTTTTATTGTACAAGGATAGTAAGTAATGTCTCGTGTTTGACACATGTATATCTTACTTGATAGTTTATATCAACCAAGAAAAATAAAATAAATGCTACTTATTCACACTTACACTAGACATTTTCAGAATTGTTACTCTTGTAAATCTTGATTGTAAGAAAACTACACAGAAGTTTCTGTATAAACAGCAATTATATAATATTCAAATAGATATACTTTAACCCGTGTATTTAAATTTGCATCTCTTTCCCTTCCTTTGAATATTTTACTGGCTTTTGCAGATACTTAAGCACTATATTGAACACACTATAAGAGACAAAACTTTTTTCCCTCAGTTTTAGGGAGAAAATGATGGATGGAAGAGGGGATGGGGAGGGGAATGTGGCATTTAGGGACAGTTGTGGGAAGGGAAGAGAAGGATGGCCAGTTAACCATTAGAATGAATGGAAATTTGCATCTGACAGGGTGGCAGGCAGGGGTAGGAGGCAAAGGCCTGGGATAAGACAAGTGCCAAGAAATCAATGAGGATGTTCATAACACTGGGAATATGGAACCTGAAGGGGCCACATCCTGTAGCCAAGAAGGAACCACAATGGCTCAATAGGGACATCAAGTCACCTAAAGGATTTTAATCCAAATTTATCCTGTCCACAAGAAATGTTGGGACAGGTGATAGAGCCGAGACTGAGGGAAATTCTAACCTATAACTAGGCCATTTTGAGACCCATCCCATGGGCAAGAACATATCCTTGACACTATTAATGCTACTCTGTTATACCTGCAGACAGGAGACTAACATAACTGTCCTCTAAGAGGCTTCAGACACATGTAGATATCTACAAATAGTGGATAGAGCTTGGGGACACTTATAGAAGAACAGGAGGAAGGATCTTGGCCCCTAAGTGAATAAAAACTCCAAAGGAAGACCACAGATCAACTAATCTGGATAATCGTGACTCTTAGAGACTGTACTACCAACAAAAAATCATATGTGGGCTGGATTTAGGCCTCCTTGCCCATATGTAGAAGAAGTGCAGCTTGGTCTTCATATGGGTCCCAAAAGATGCTACTTGTATGTGGGTTATATTTCTCTAGCTAGGTTGCCTTGTCTGGACTCAGTGAGAAAGACAGTAGGAAATGCCTAGAAACAAAACAGCAACAATAAATAAATATATTTGATATATTTATATCAAATATATATAGTGATTTTGTAAGTATTTTTATTAACTTTTTCTTGTGTCCTATTCTTGTTTCTGTTTGGTTTAATTTATTACCAGTAGATGTTAAATGTTATACTTTTTTTCCTTCACCATTTAATATAACTACAAGATTTATTTTATGTTCAAATGATAGATTACAATGTCTATCATGCAACCATAAGTAAATTTGAATCTCTAAATTTATATGGTCATTACTCGATTATTTTTGATAGTATTGATTCAAGACATTTTTTACTTTAAATTCATTGGCAATATTGAAATGACAATTTTACTTTTGCTTTTAGTCATATAGTTTTGATGGAACAAAATTAATTTTGTTGAAATAAATTATTACTATCTCTTTTACTTTTTCACTGAGCTTGAGTGAACAATCAATTCTCCATATTTTTCTTAGATTTATTGCTGAAAATTCTCACTCTTTAAGGAATTTTCTGGCATAATATTTTAAGTATAAATTAATGAAAAGTTGAGCCACAAATTTTGTTTCTAGATTATAATGTAGGCTATGATTATTTTATCATAATTTTTTCTTAGCCAAACATTTTCAACGTATGGTTATTCCTTCTCCTAATACTTCTTCTTTATATGAGAATGCATGACAAGTAAAATTACAAGATGAAGTTTGAGGACTAAGCTTCATCATTTTTGTTTCTTTTGTTCTTTTTTAGAATTATATAGTTATGCCATCATCATCATCATCATCATCATCATCATCACTATTATCATTATTTTTTTACTCCTTTCTTTCAATCCAGTCATTATCCCCAATTCTGCCAACCCTGCCCCATCAGACTTCTCCACTTCTAGGGGAATGAAGTCTCTCAAGAGTGAGGATTAGGTGCATCTTCTCTTTCGGGGGCCAGACCAGACCACAGTTCTTTGCTGTATATGTGTCAGAAGCCTCCTATAAGCTAGTGTATGGTATCTGGTTGGTGACTCAATGTCTGAGAGATCTTGGGGGTCCAAGTTAGTTGAAACTGCTGGTCTTTCTATGGGTTCACCTTCTCCTCAACTTCCTCTAGCTTTTCCCTAATTCAACCACAGGGACCCACAGCTTCTGTCCATTGTTTGAATGTCATTATCTGCATCTGACTTGTTCAGCTGCATGTTGGGCCTCTCAGAGGGCAGGCATGCTAGGCTCCTGTCTGTGATAAATACATCATAGCATGAACAATAGTGTCAGGCTTTGGAGCCTCCCTTCGTGCTGGATCCCAATTTGGACCTATCACTGGATTTCATTTTCCTCAGGATCTTCTCTACTTTTGACTCTGCATTCATTCAGACAGGACTATTCTGGGTCACATTTTTTGACTGTGGTATGACAGCCCCATTCCTCCACTTGATGCACTGTCTTTCTACTGGAAATGGACTTTACAAGCTCACTGTTGAACATTTCATCTAAGGTCCCTCCCTTTCAGTCCTAAAAGTCTTTCACCTTCCAGATCTCTGGCCAATATTAATATTAATTTGATTCTCTGAAAGCTCAGGACCACATATGATCTATAGCTATAGCAAAATTATCTCATGTATAGACTTCCTCTTTTCATCCTCAGAAGTCATTTTTAAATCTTTAGTCCTGCTTCATTAATTTGTCAAATATAATGACTGGGAGAATCTACATGTGAGTAAAGGAAAGAAGTAATAAATGAACTAGGCTATTTATGATACCAGATATAGTCTTGCTTTATTTAGATCCTTGTCTGTAAGATCTTTAGTGAAGTTGTGAACAAGAATGAACTATTAGGTGATTTAATTGTAAGAATGGCCAATAACTTGAGGTTCATTATACTGATCACATACACAAAGTTGTATGTATGTGAAGCTGCCTGTGTGTTAAAACACAGAGATGTGTCTATGAACATATGAACATCTTGACGACCACAGCAACCACAGCAAATTTGCAAATTTATTTCTACCTTTGGAGATCTACTTCACAATACTCAACCAATTTATATTTCATATTTGAATTATGGCTTATTACTTTTGCATTATTCTAAATTGTAAATCTTCTTTATTTTATAGTTTTGCTACAAACAAAATCCATATCTGATAAATAAAGGAGAAGCCATGCAAGTATATTTATATACATTATCTTATGACATGTATATGGATGATTTGTTTAAAAGAAAAATATAATTGTTTATATTATAGCACTAGAAAATTTATTAAAGCAATGAGCAAGTAAATATACATAATGAGAAGATAATAAATATATAGGGTGAGAAATGCTGATATCACCACTTTCTTCATTCTAAAATAAGTAACTTTCCCAAAATTCAAAAACCTGCCACAAAATAATAGTTATAACGCAATTAAGTTGATACTAGATTAAAAATACTCATGCTCATTTATTGAGCAAAATTCAAGGAATATTTGTTTTAATTGTAATAATGAAAGTCTGGTTTGTCACAACAAGGTTTGTATTTTACCATATTTTTTAACAATGTGTGAGAATGCTTCTCACATGCAAATAAAATTCACATATTCTATGAAATTATAATGAAATTATATTTGTTCCAATTATTGAATTGTTTTTAATTGGTAGTACTAATTTTCTTTGATAGGTTGTTTGCATTTTGAATTTTAATCTATTATTTAAAAATAGTACTATTGGATAAAGTAGAATCTTGACTGATGAATCCTGTATTTTCTACATTTCTCTTTTCTATGACAGATTATATTTGGTATAAGGAAGTTATCCTTGTTATGGTTTTACTGCTGTGAACAGACACCATGTCCAAAGCAACTTTTATAAGGACAGCATTTAATTGGTGCTGTCTTAAGGGTTCAGACATTCAGTCCATCATCATTAAGGCAGAAGCATGGCAGCATCCAGGCAGGCATGGAGCTGAAAGTTCTACATCTTATTCAGAAAGCATCTTGGTGAAGACTGGTTTCCAGACAGCTAAGAAGAGGGTCTTAAAGCTTATGTCCACAGTGACACATATACTCCAACAAAGCCACAACCACTCCAACAAGGCCACACTGTCTAATAGTGCCAAACTCAGGGTGAAGCATATATAAACCATCACAGAAGTCAAGGGAAAATGGTTTGTTCTGCCGTATATATTCAGGGTATAGTGACAGAGAAAATGTTTTAGTAGGTATGTCATGCAGCTATTCACACTGTGTCTACAATAAAGAGTCAAGAGATAATGTTAGGGCTATATAGGTTTTTTTTGTTCATCTTTTCAATTAAGCATGGGGTGGATCCTATGCGATGGTGTTAGCTTCATAGGAATTCATTTTCATCCATGCAATCTTTATTGAAATGTACTCACAGGTATATCCAAAGGTATCTCTATTAAATGATTTCAAAATTTATCAGGTTGTTAATGGGATTTTCTACCACAAGTCTAACCCTACTCAGTTGAAACTAACAACATTACATTTATACTGCAGCACTCTATCCCTGGAGCCTAAAATCTCATGTTCATCTTTTAGTCCAAAAATGTATGTAATGAACCACTTAAAACATCACCAGAGCTTGAAATTAATGCTTATGTGTGATCCCCTAATTTAAACAAAAAGTTTTATTTCCCAATATATAATTCCACAGCATTAGTTTTCCAACTCATAAAAAGGGCAGCACAGACATTTACAAAGCAAGATCAAAAGCATACAGCACAAACAAATCATGCACTTATATAAGGGATATTTGTTGGGTACATGGACCTTGCCAGCTCAAACTCTTCACTTCTGCATCCTGCAACACAAGTTTTCCTTGACCTTTATCCCCTCTGTGTTAGGAGGTTGTCTCTGTAGATATCCCATAGATCTGGTACCCTCAGCATCTCCACTGCATCTTGGGCTTCCAGAAAAATGGTCTTCTGGACATTCTTACAAAGATCAATTTCACATTGCTTAATTTGGCTTCCTCTAAACTTGGGCCAAGTTAGCATATCATTTTCAACACCCTTGGCTTTTATTCATAATTTAAGGATCAGTGTCAAGTGTTGCTAGAAAGTTTGAGACACAGTCAGGAGGACATGTTCTGCCTCAGCTTTGCTAGCTTCCATGACTTTAGTGGACTAACCTGAGAACACACCTCCCTGAGTCATTGTATCAAGGAACTTCAGCATTTTTAGTTCACATACCCAAGTGAATCTGTTCCTTCCTAGCTGAAACTTTTCTGTGGGTGCAAATTTGTTGCTATGGCTCATTTTCTATTGCTCTTTTCTAGAGGTCAATATTGATCTTTAGCTGAGTTGTGATGGCCATTCTTAGTTGTCAGTTTGCTAGATCTTGAATCAACAAAAACACAAGGTTATGGATGCTCTTGTGAGGAATTTTCTTCATTAGTATATTTGAAACTCAAAAACCAACTCTATTTCTGGGCAACAAATAATTAAATTGAGGCTGCTCAGACATTCAGCCTTATGGATTGAGAAACTACTGGATTCTGATCTTCCAAATGCCCCCTTCAAACTTTATTTAGAGCATTCTTGGATTTCTCTAAACCACAGCTACAGACATTTGCAAATTCCTCTTAAAAAACAACTACAGACAGGGAAGATTCATACAGTCAAGTTTATTACAGCAAATGTCCTCTGATATTTTATCCATTGATGTAGAAGCATACTTAAAATATAAAATTCTTGAAAGTTCATGTTTTTCTTCCTATATGAGGATAAATTCATTCATGACAAGGAATGGGTGATTTTTGTTGTCAGAGGAAAAGGATTCAACCTTGCAGCAATCCTAGGGTTGTACACCTCTCTTAGCCGTTACATTGTTGTAAAGAGATACCATGACCAAGCTAACTCTTATAAAAGAAAACATTTCATTGGCTGGCTTACAGTTTTAGAGGCAGACATGTTGCTGGAGGAGCCTAGAGTTCTACATCTTGATCAGAATCCTGCCAGGAAGGGACTTTCTTCCTTACTGCGTAGAACATGAGATCTCAAAGCCTACCCTGAAAATGATGTATTTCCTTCTCCAAGGCCATACCTACTTCTCCAAGGCCACACCTCCTAACAGTAACACTTCCCCTTGGCCAAGCATATTAATATCATCACTTTCTACTCCTTGGCTCCCATAGGCTTGTTAAAAAACATGAGTCTATGGTGTCCACACTTAGCCATAGCATTTAGTCCAACTAATATAGCATTTAGTCTAATGTGTTTAGTCCCACGTCAAAAGTTCTATAGTCTACCACAGTCCCAACAACATTTATGTGTCCAAAGTGCAAAATATCTTCTCAGATTCATATGATCTTTTAACTATAATCCCTTATAAAATCAAACTAAATAAGCAGACCACATATTTCCAACATAACACCACATAGTACCATTCTAAATTTTTAGAGTGAAGAAATACTGGACCAAAGCAAGACACAAACCCAGCAGGGCAAACTCCATATTCTACATCTCCATGTCTGATATCATCATGTTCTTTACATCTTCAATAACTATCATCTCTGTTGACTGCAAAAAAAAAATGTTTTTCTTTCCCTTGGGCTGATTCCACTCCTTGTTAACAGCTTTCCTCTGCAGGTATTCCAGTACATTGATATCTCTAACATCTTGCAATATCCAAAGCAACTACAATGTTGTACATTCTTGTTCAAGTGTCTGGGGTCCACCTATGATCTTCTGGGCTCCTCCAAAAGTGTTGGGGTATTTCTCCAGCTCTTCCTTATCTAGCTCTTAAAGCTCTTATTCACTCTGTTCCATTGCTGCAGCTGTTCTTGATAGTCATCCCACTGTACTGGGCATGTTCAATTCACTGGCATGAAGCCTTGCAATTAGTCTTCATGAATAGCCCCCCATAGACTCTATGCATGTTACCAGGCCTCAAATTTTGCATGACCACTTTAGACCGGGGCTATCAACTGCACCTGGTGTTTCACCTTCACCAGTGGCCTTTCTTAGTCTCTCATAGTGCCAAGCCTCAGCTACTGTCCATGATCCTTTCAAAACCAGTACCATCTAGTTGACTCTTACACATTACCATGTCTGGAACCAGTACAAGGTACAACCTTAGCCACTTCTGGAACTTCTTTGTGCTCTCAGAAAACACTTTCCAGAAGATTTCGCCAGAATAATGCTGCTCTCTTCTTAATCACTGCTAATTTCTTAGGTCAAGCTACCCAGCATCAGTTGTCCCAATAGCTCCTTCTATTCATGACTATAAAGCCAGAGTCACATGGCTAGAGCTGCCAAATTCTGCTGCTTGTTGGGGCTAGAAAGTAGAGCCCTTATTCTATTACCAGCTTTCAGTTTTCAATGGTTTCCTTCACAATCTAAGCTTGCCTCTTCTAGAACATGCTCTTCAAACTGACTTTGAACTCAGAGATCTGCATGCTTCTGACTCCTGCATGCTGGGATTGCAGGCATGCACTATACCAACAAACCTAAATTGATTTTTTTTTAATTATTGTTGTTTTGTTTTATTTTGTTTTGTACTTTGTTTGTTTGTTCATTTGTTTGTTTAAACCCAGAACATGCTCTGTACAAGCACAGACATCTGTTAGTCTCTGTCTCCTGGGATTAAAGGTGTGTACCACCATGCCTAACCCTAAACTTTTCACAGCCACTGTGCTTCACAATCAAGGTAAAAAACCCCTGTGTCTTCTAGCCTCAAATTTTGGGTCACAGGTATGCTTTCCATTTCTGGATTATAGTGCATCCTAGATTAAAACTCCAAAATGAAAACAATAACCACATAATAATAATAATAGTAATAATAATAATAATGATAATAATAATAATAATAATACCTAATATTATATAACTATCCCTTGTTCAATAAAAAACACATAAATAACAAGTTTTGATGGGTGTGATATTGCCCTGAGTTCACCACTCCCTTATTTTCATTTCCTCTTAAACTCAGGATTTAGCTTCATTGCTTTTCTTAGTGTCTCTTTAATACTTGAACCATATCTCTTTTTTTTCTTGCTGCACTTGCTAAGCTTGATCAAAACCTGCTTCATAAAAGTGAACCACAAGACTGAGTCTTTTTTTTTTTGTCTTTTTTTATTGGATATATTCTTTATTTACATTTCATTTCCCTTTTTCTGGATTCCCCSCCCCCCCCCCCAGATGTCCCATATGTCTTTTTCCCTCCCCCGGTTCCCCCATTCACCCCTTCCCACTTCCCTGTTCYGGTATTACCCTGCACTGCTGCATTGGGCCTTTCCAGAACCTGGGTCCACTTTTTCTWTCTTGTCGGAGAGCATTTGGAAGGTGGATTGTGTCTTTGGTGTTCCAAGATCCAGTTTTCTGAGGAACCTCCAGACTGATTTCCAGAGTGGCTGTACCAGCTTGCAGTCCCACCAGCAGTGTAAGAGTGTTCCTCTTTCTCCACATCCTCGCCAACATCTGCTGTCTCCTGGGGTGTTTTGAGACATCCTTTGTCAATGCAATTAACCTAATTCTCTTCACCTAAAGCTTAGGAATACTCTTGAGACAAGGGCAAAAGCAACCACCTTCTTTACCAAAATATTATGAAAAATGATCTCTAGGCAACATACTAAAACCCCTTTCCTCTGAAAAATTTAGACCCAGGCCCCCACACTTCAAATCACTCTCAGAACCACAGTCTTCATCAATTCTACCAGTATGACTCATTAAAACCCACTTAAAGCATTCCAATGCTTTCCAAAGTCCCACAATCCACATGCCTCCAAAGAAAGGCATGGTCAGGAGTTTCAGAGAAATATACTGGTCCCTGGCACAAACTTCTCTATTAGGAAGGCTTTCTATCACTGTGAAGAGATACTATGACCAAGGTAACTCTTCTAAAAGAAAACATTTAGCTTACAATTTCAAAGGTTCAGTCTAGTATTATGGTGGAAAGCATGGTAGCATCCAGACAGACATGGTACTGGAGGAGCACAAAGTTCTAGATTGTGATTAGAATGAAAGCAGGAGAGGATTCTTTTCATTACTGGGTGGATCTTGAGCATGGGATCTCAATATCTACTCTGACAATGATGCACATTCTCCACCAAGGTCACAACTACTCTACCAAGGCCACACCTCCTAATAGTGCCACTTCCCATAGGCCAAACATATTCAAAGGATATTTATTATTATGATAATATGATCTAAGAACAAATAGATAAACAAAAACAAATTCTTTCCTTTTTACTTAATATGGCCATATGAGTAAAAGAATAAATAAACAAAAACAAATAAAGAAACTAACTTCTAACTCAACTCCATCTTAAGATTCCTGACATTATATGTAAGTTTAAATAGAAAGACAGAGGTATACGTGATTATGCCTTCTTAGTCAAGATATGGTCTAGATCATCACAGAACTATCATTTCCTCTACTCCAACACTGTATGACAAGAATTTAAAAACTGTCTGAATTTTTTTCCCCAAAAGGAAGGTCCATCTTCTGTGTATACACAAAGTCTATGCCATTTTCTTGACATAACTTAAGATTCCTGAGGAACTTTCAAATTCTTATGTTTTAATAATTTAAGAGCCAAAAGAAAGGGTACTTATCTCCTTCTTTAAGAGGTCTTCATATCATCCTGCATGCTTAAGACTGTACTATAAAGCAGATAGTTACATTGTGTTTCAGCAGAAACTTGAAAGGGAAATGATGGAGAACTTGCTTTATTCTCACTCTTCATGAAGTCATTCAGGTGTTCTAGCTTCATTTACAGCAGATCATTCAATTTAAGCCTCTTTTGAAAGACATTTACAAACCTGCAGAGAGATTTACCATAAAACAATTCTACACCCTAGTAATTGACCTTCAAGATTAACTATGAAATCCCCTTCACTGACTTTAAGAAAATTTAATAGATAATGTGAATGTAAAGATATATATATATATACATATATATATATATGTGTGTATATATACATATATATATGTAAAGAATATCCTACATATTGAGGATTTCTTAACATGTGATTATTTATACAACTTCTTTTCAAAATGTGTATGACATTTAATTATTTAGGCATTTTAAAATCTTTTACCTTTGATGCCTGATGTCTTTAGATGATTCTGTGTGACAGCCTATTATTATTCTCTGAAACTGAGGACTTACAGCGCATCTTACACTGCTCCCTGGAAGCTGAACTTTCAGGGATGCTAGTCCATTCTCACTTGAAATATTAGTAGCTGTAATCCCTATTTGTCAAAATACTGTTTCAAACTATGACAGTCATTATATCATCCAAATTTCTTAAATCTGAAGGTGGTTTTGATTTAGAGACCAGATTATTTGTTTGGCCAGTGATTTGTGAGCAAATTGAATTTAAGTTCATATACTCAGAAAGACATGTGGCACTACATAACTGTCAAGAGGCTTTTATATATTGTATGTGTTTGAAATTAGAAAAAGGATGTTTTGAAAAAATAAATGAGGGAGGGTCTAAAATATCTACTGGGGTATCATAAAAAGCTGTCATTCATTGAATTATTTTAGTTTAGTAAGACATTTTTTAGATGTATTATTCCTCCAATTAAAATGAAAGTTTAATGTAATACATTAAAATACATCCCAGGGTCAATATGAATGTCCCCTTTACAAACAATATTTCGTTTTTTTTTCTTTCTTTTTTTTTAACAAACAATATTTCTAAATGAGTAAAAAATAGTCCTTTTCCATAACACACATGCAATCCTAGTATACATGTGCTTTTATTAAAAGCATTCTACACAGTGTTTATAGAAGTATTATTCTCTAAATGAACTGTAAGAGATGTTATGCTTTGTCAATAAGTTGATGATGCTATTAATGAATGTCTCCAAATTTGCAAGCTATCATGTACATTTTATCTCTATGATAATATCCTATTAAATTCATTTTATTTCCTGTTATTGAGAAACTATGTTTATATATGAACCTGCTGCAGTTATACTTTTGTCATGGACCCCGTCTTTGATTTTTTTTCTCAGAGAACTATAAAATATTCTGCCACAATTAGGAAGTGTTGTCAAATTTGTCTCCTTGAAACAAACATCCAAAGCCTTGCTTTTATGATTGACTAAATAGTGTATCCTGCATTATTTACTCATGGGTTACTGCTCATTGCCATTCTGTCCTGCACCATTGAATTTGGTTTAACATACTTTTAACTACTGATTTCCAGTGATGCCTAGTGCAAACAATTTATGACCTGATCAGATCTCATCAGTAACCCATAATCTTGTGGCTGGGTAGAACTCTGAAAACTACTTCAGTGTACAGTGACTTCTCCACCTTCATGCATGGCTTCTTTCATCATGGAAGCATGAAATCAGTTTATTTATTTTTAATTCAAGGCATCTGACATCACTTCCAACCTATAATGGGGAGTCAAAGTTTATCAAATATCAGGCTTCAACTTATGTCAATGTTCTCTGCATGTGGATGATGCTTCTACAACTTTCAATAACTTGATCTTTGAAAATATCATATAGCATATCAAAATACAGTAATATTGTGATTTTTATTTTAAGATGAAAGCCTGTAGATCTAGAATTCAATTGTTGTTCTATGAAAATGACATTTATTTAAAAAGTCTTTAATAAGGTTCAATAAAAGTATTTACTTATATAATTCAAAAAGTTGGTTAAAGAAATGGGTTTAAATTAATTTTAAAAATCCTTTAATATGTTTTAACAAGTTAAAAAACATATTTCACTGCTTACTATATGACATTTTTATCATTCTGTAATATGAATTTAATTTTAATGTACTGAAAATTTGCCAGGGTGTTTTCAAACTACATAAAATGGCACATAGGTAGGAAGGGAAAGGCTAATTATGATTATCTTTATTTTCTATTTTTTATATTATTTAAATAAAGTTTTCAAAGGGAAAAAGAGCTAAAGTATTATATGTAAAAAACTGGGTTCAACTGCATATTTGTAAGTCTATAACCTAATTGAGTGAGGGTAATAAAACAATATCTCAATTCCAGCAATTATGCATGGCACTTATTATTAGTGTTAAAGTTCTTATCACCTAGTAATTTGTATATATTTTGCAATTTATGAAATTAATTTATTACTAATATTCTCACCCAAATGCACTTAAATGGAGGGCTTAATTATGGAATACTGTAAGATATTTTATATCATTTTATTTAATTCTGTTCTTCTTTGAGTTTGAAATACTGCTCATACTTTCATCATTTCCATAGAGTCTCTAGTAAGTGCCACTATTTTGGGACATTATGGAAATTTAATTAAGAGGCTCAGCTGAGAAAAATTTATTTGGGAGCACTAGAAAAAGACATTAAAATAACCTCTGTGCATATGGCAAAGGATCTTAAAAAGGGAAATTCCTTAAAGAAATCTATAAAACACAAACAACACTGGAACAAGATTAATGAAGGAAATCAAGTGCAGAAAGTGGAAATAGAATCACTAAACAACATCCAATCTGAGGTAAATCTGTAAATGAAAAATTAGGAACTACAATAGCAATTTCAGAGGCAAGCCACACCAACAGAATATAAGAAATGGCAGTTACACTCTCAGGCACTGAAGATAAGTTAGAAAAAAATGAGTATAACACTTAAAGAAAATCCTACATCTAAATAAATCCTTTGGGCAGGGGGAGGACAAAACTCAAGGTTAACTAAATATCTGAGATATTCTGATTAAAACCAAATTCAAGAATCATAGGAAATAGAAGAAATTCAGATTAAAGGCACAGAAAACATATTCAACAGTCACAGAAGAAAATTTCCCAAACCTAAAATTAGTTGCTTTATTGAGGTACAAGAAGCTTTCAAAACATCAAACAGAATGGAGAAGAACATCTTCTCAGCACATAATAATAAAAGTACAAAGCATGTAGAACAAAGAAGGAATATTAAAAAGCTAAAAGGAAGAAAGATCAAGTAACATAAAAAGTAGTTTTTATAATCTACTAGATTATAAAAATCTAATAGAATCAAATCTAGTAGAATTATATCTGTCTTCTCAATGGAGACTCTAAAAGCCAGATAGCCCTGGACAATGTTCTATGCAACCTAAGGGACTCAGATTATTGCATAAAGAAAAATTTTGAATATCTATAGATATAGAAAATATCACCTCATGATACTTAAACACTGATAATAAGGGACTTCAATACCTCAATCTCACCGATAGACAGGTCATACAGACAAAATCTAAGCTGAAAAATGCTGGAACTGAAAGATAGAATGAACCAAATGTACCTAACATATTTATGGAACATTTCATCCAAACCAATGTAATTTTTTCCCATTACCATCATCTTACTCCAAAACTGACCACTTGTACAAAACAAGTCTAAATACACACAAGAAAATTTAAATTACTCTCTGTATCCTCTTTGGCAATGGAGATTGAAGCTGACTCTCAACAGAAGAAATAACAGAAGGCTTATAAACTCATGGAGCTACCATAATGAAAACAGCATGCTCCTGGCACTAAAACAGACACATTGATCAACTGATTGTGATTGCAGACCCAGACATAAATCCACATACATGTGGACACCAAAATTTTGATGAAGAAGCTATATATATTTGAAAAAAGGATAGCATGTTTGGTTACAAAAAATGGCTTGAATTCAAAAAGATACAATTTATTTTTTAACACAAAACTCCACTTCAAAGGGATCACATAAAACCAGGTACAATGTCCCTTATAGAAAAGAAAGGGGAATAGTCTTGAACTCATTACCACAGTAAAAGTCAGATAGAACAACACTTTTATGGCAGGCACAATAGCAACAATATTAATTCGGACTAATGAAACAGAAAAAAAAATCTGCATGGAAAAAGAACACAATCATTCCAAAATTTGTGGCAACCTACAAAATGGAAAAAGATCGTTACCTGTCATCCTTTTTGATCATAGCAATAGAAACCCTAAGTAAGACTATATATATCAGTTTATTTTACCTTATTAGGGGTTGAATCATTGTAAAATAATATAACATTATATTAGTATAATTAGACATATATTGAGTTTATGAATTATAATATATATAAATATATARTATAAAATAATTTATATAATATAAAATAATATAAATATAGTATAAGAACTATTTTTTCAGATATTGCTTTATCATTGTATTATTCTGAATGTTTACAGAAGGTATCTGCAGTATTCTGGCACTGAAAAATGTATTCTTTGATTTTCTTGATTGAACTAACATCTATTTACTTCATTTTGACAACATTGACACTTTATAAATATCTTTTGATCAGTTTTCTGATGGAGACCGACCCAAGCACAAACTTTCAAATTTTAATTTATTAGAGGTGATTATGATCAAAGTGCTTATATGCATATATGAAAATGTCACAATGAAGTCCATTATTTTATAATTAATATATGCAAATAAAATGTTAAATTTTAATTAAAAATGTCAACAGTATCATCAATTTATAAATCATGATATTCTACTTTTAATTGATAATATTAAAGRAATTTATTTTTCATTGCACACAATGCTTAAAACATGTTCTTATGAATGAGTAAATGTTTGAGATTTACAGTGGCATACATTTTGTCTGAGGTAGGAAGCCACTGTCTAAATGTGGATGTGGAATAGTCAGAAGGTAAACCAGGAATGGGATAATGTCTGGACTATAAAAAAAGATTAGGGAATAAATGAAAAAATGTAAATAAGTATGACAAATACAACCATATTACTTATGATCTGACTTGAAATTCCCCTTCACTTAACTCATTGACCGTTGTATGAACATTGATGTTAAATAATATTCTGAGAAATGTGGTTCTATAGTTGCTTTCAGGCTAGTGGCGCCTAGAAATTATATTGAATCTATAGGCTAGGATTCTCTCTGGATTTTATACTAAAATTATTGTTTAGCTTGAAGAGTTTACTTCATTTAATAAGGCAGGTGTCTTATAAGGTTGTAAATTTCGGTACAATATATATTGTAACAATACAGTAGAACAGGAGTAAATACGTGCATTTTAACATGCTACTGTCTGTGCTACAAAGGAAACAGAATAAATTATTAAGAACCACATTTTGATGGAGTAACATGAGCAAAAGCTTATCATCAGAAACACTGGATAAATATAGTTTGTCACTGAAGATGAAACTGTATTAGTAGACTCTATTTTTGAGTATTCACAAAGTTGTAATTGTCTTTTAAAGTTTTGCAGAGTTTTGTTTGTTTGWTCCCCTCTTGAAAGCACTCAGGACAAAATTTATATGGAATTCATTGGAAAACACCTTATACATTTTAAATAGGAGATGTAACAAACAAAAACAGATGCATGTCAGAAGAGAATTTGTTAGTGAGATACTAAAGGAGCCTAACTGGTGCTAGGAAGAAATCTAGTATGCCAGCCAGGCGGTGGTGGCGCACTCCCTGTAATCCCAGCACTTGAGAGTCAGAGGCAGGCAGATTTCTGACTTCGAGGCCAGCCTGGTCTACAGAGTGAGTTCCAGGACAGCCAGGGCTACACAGAGAAACACTGTCTCCAAAAA
>BDUI01000105.1:462254-474198 GCA_002335545.1 Apodemus speciosus | reverse complement strand
TGTATTCTGTTGTTGATATTTGCATCTATGACCCCTGATTTCTTCCCAAGGTTTTCTATCTCCAAARTTGTCTCCCTTTGTGATTTCTTAGTTGTTTCTACTTCTGCGTTTAGATCCTGGATGCTTTTGCTCAGTTCTTTCACTTGTGTTTGTGTTTTCCTTCAATTCTTTAAGAGATTTTTGTGTTTCCTCTTTCATGACTTTTGACTGTTGACTCAATTTCTCCTTCATTTCTTTAAGTGGTTTTTTCATTTCCTCTTTATTGGCTTCTGTCCATTGAACCATATTCTCCTGGAATTTTTATGTTTCATTGTAAGGGCTTCTAACCTATTCATGTTCTCCTGCATTTCTTTAAGAGATTTGTTTATGTCTTTTTTGTGTTCCTCTAGCAGCATCATGACCAGTTCTTTTAAATTCAAATCTTGTTTTCTGGTGTGTTGGGGTATCCAGGACTTACTGTTGTTGGAGAATTTGGTTCAGATGCTGCCATATTGCCTTGATTTCTATATGTAATGTTCCTACATTCACCTTTTGCCATCTGTTTATCTCTGGMGTTAGTTGGTCTTGTTGTTACTGGTTGGTGTTTGAAGCTCCTGTGAGCCTGGTGTTTGGTGCTGCTGTGGCAGAGGGTGTCAGTGCTCCTGAGGTAGAAACCTGAAGGTTTCCACTACTGGGCTCCGAATTACTGCCTCAGATCTGCTGGGCAAGGCTCAAGTCTCCTCCCGGCTTGCAGCTGGGCAGGTAACTTGCCTCCCACCATCTCATCCTGGTTTGCCTAGATGCCAGCTCTTAAGAATCAGTTCTTTATTTCCACAGATCTGGGCTCCTCTGTTGGTTCTCTATGGTGACCTGGGCTTGTCTGTTGGTTCTCTGGTGACCTGGTTAGGCTACCAGCTCCAATATGGCCATGGGTCTCAAGGCTCTGTTTAACAGTGGGATTCCCTGCAGGACCAGGGCTTCCCTGGCTGGACTGCTGGACCCTAGATGGTGGAGCTCTCAGTCCACAGGGCTCAGTCTGGTTATCTGTCTTTAGTACCCCGAGGCAGGATGGCGGCCTCCACTGTAAGCTGGGCACAGACCCCCAAGCAAGTTGGTGCCAAAGCAGGTCGGTGTACAGATATCCCACCCAGCTCTTCAGGCTCTGGGTGCAGGCAAAAGCCTGACAGGACAGTTGATTTAGGCCTTGGACTCTGTCAGTGCACCTGGACCCAGCTGTCGGCTGTCTATAGTGCCCAGAGTCAAGATGGTGGCCTCCACTGTCAACAAAGAATTTTCAATTGAGGAATATCAAATGCCGAGAAGCACCTAAAGAAATCTACAACCTTATTCATCAGGGAAATGAAAATAGAAACAACCCTGTGATTTCAGCTCATACCAGACAGAATGGCGAAGATCGAAAACTCAGGTGACAGCAAATACTGATGAATATGTAGAGACGGTGGAACATTCCCCCACTGTTGTGGATTGCAAATTGTTATATCCACTCTGGAAATTTTTCTGGCAGTTCCTCAGAAAATTGAACATAGTACTACTTGAGGACACATCTATACTACTCCTGGGCATATACCCAAAATATGCTCCAATATAAAACAAGGGCATATGCTTAACTATGTGCATAATAGCTTTATTTATAATAGACAGAAGATGGAAAGTACCTGGATGTCCTTCAACAGATCAATGGATACAGAAAATGTGGTACATTGACACAATGGAGTACTAATCAGCTATTAAAAACAATGACTTCATGAAATTCTTAGGCAAATGAATAGAACTAGAAAATATCCTTAGTGAAATAACCCAGTCACAAAAGAACACACTTGGTATGCACTCACTGATAAGTGGATGTTAGCCCAAAAGCTCAGAATACCCAAGATATAATTCACACACCACATGAAACTCAAGAAGAAGACCAAAGTGTTAATGAGTCAGTTCTTAGAAAAGGTAACAAAATACTCAAGGGAAGAAATATGGAGACAAAGTGTGGAACAGAGATTGAAAGAAAAGCCAACCAAAGACTGCCCCACATGGTGATACATCCCATATACAGATACCAAAACCAGACACTATTGCAGATACCAAGAAGTGCTTGCTGACAGGGGCTTGATATAGCTGTCTCCTGAGAAGCTCTGTCAGAGCATGATCAATTCAGAGGTGGATGGTCACAGCCAATCATTGGACTGAGTGAGGGGTCCCTAATGGGGGAGATAAAAGACTGAAGGAGTTGAAGGAGTTTGCAACCCTATAGGAAGAGTGACATTGTCAACATATGATATCCCCCAGAGCTACCAGGGTCTAACTAAACCACAACCCAAAGAGTACACATGGAAAAACCCATGGCTCCAGCTGCATGTGTAGCAGAGGATGGCCTTGTCACACATCAACAAGAGGAGAGCCCCTTGGTCCTGTGAAGGTTCAATGCCCCAGTGTAAAAGAATGCCAGGGTACTGAGATGGGAGTGGATAGGTGGGAGGTGGAGCACCCTCATAGAAGCAGGGTGAGGGGTGATGGGATAGAAGGTTTGCAGTGGGGAAATATGGAATGGGGATAACATTTAAAATGTAAATAAATAAAATAACCACGAAAAGAAAAGAAAAAAGAAGGAAACACACATTTTATTTATGAATTAAAATGTGCCAACTACTCATTTGATATTTTTCATACCATGTGCAATTTAATTCTGTGGACCATTCTTTCAGTAAACTTCTTTTTTCTATTTCATACATCAGGACAATACTAGCTACAAGGATTGAAATAATTATAAAGCCGTATGTGTAGCCTTTGGGTCATAGATTAAGATTTAATACAGGAGAAAATTAATTTCATATGTAACCAGGTAATCTCATCTGCCAAGTTATTGCTATTTACATCTCAGCAGCACTCTGACTCCTTGAACAGTTCTTTTCGTTTCATGTGAATGGATAAGAGGGTAATAAGAAAATACATTTGAAGACAAAGACAACTCACCAGAAATATCTGTCTTAGGTAGACAAGGTCTTCTTAATGAAATGTCAATCTTTCTAAAGGATTATTACAGACCAATAAGTGAAGGTGTTTTGCCTCTATTATGTGTCTTCTATGAAATTATGACATTTATTACAGGGAAACAATGCTCTCTTGCACCTGCTGCTAAGGGTTTCCTTCTATTATTTAATTTGAACCTGCCACATCACAAGTTATCTCAACAGCTCTTTGTGTGGGTGTTACTATATTGTCTCAGGGGTTTTTAAAGAGACTGACAGAACAATTCAGAGAGGAAAAGAAAGCCTCAAAGCGTAGTCATTATTCTTTATTAAAGTGACCTAAAAAATTATCAGGAAATTCAACCTCTACAATTCACTTGCTTCAAACTCAAAAACACAGTAGGGTCCCTCAGCATTCTTGTGGGGCAGCTGGGTGAACAGTCCTGTCATGTTGACATTGGGTTGTAAATCTCAAAATGTACAATATCTGTGATAGACACATATCAGCTCAGCATACCAGTTTTGCCTAGAATGAAAAAAAAAAAACCTTTAAATTGGTTTGAATAACATTTTGAGTCAAAGCTTAATACCAAAAATACATTTTCAATCAAGGAAAATAATGTCTTAAGGTGTAAGGGTAATCAATTTAAGAGCATTTTAAATGAAAAAAAATGCACAAGTAATTAACTTTGAGAATTATTTCCTTATGAAATATGTATGGTTATTTTCACCTAGAAAATATTTATTCACTACTTAAGAGAAAAAAACTATATATTTTGATGTTTACTTATACTCTTTGGCCTTTTCATTTGTCTAGTTTAAGTTCGTCACAAGGTAAAACACCACTTACTATTCTCATAGAAAAAAAAGCAATGTCATAAAATTTGAAAAATTTAAAATTCAAGTGGATTTAGGATGTTGTTATGAATATATGATGAAAAACCAGTCAGATATTATTAGTGATATGGAAAATTAAGTGATAGCAAGAAATAATACAATTTTAAATAATAATAGTTTTAATCTGTATGTCAAGGTTTCTAGGATATTTCATACTTCATTTGGTATAATGAAACTGAATACATACTATATGAAATTGCTTAGACTATGGTTTTCCATATACTGAACTTATTCTAGTGAACATGAGGACAAGAAGCTGAGACAGTGACTCAGTGGTTAAGACAGCATTTCTTTGGCAGTGGGTTTGAGCTTGGCTTCCAGTACACACTTTTAGTGGCTCTCATGTACCTGAAATTCCAGTTACAGCAGAGAACACAGTCTGGACTCTCCTACAGATATCTGTACTCTACCATGTACAGTTCATCATCCAGATATATCTATAATTTTATTCAATAATTTTAAAAGTAGGATAAAACATAACACAGCAACAAAACCATATCACAAGCTATCATTTGGGTACAAGAACGCAGCCTTTATGTTTTTCCAGCTCATTAATTTTTTGTAGTAATATCTTATGTATTGCATTGATGTATCACCTGTCCAGTAAAAAAACAAAAACAAAAAACAAAACAAAACAAAACAAAACAAAACAAAAACCTATGGCCTATAGAAAAGGGTATAATAGTCTCTGGGACATCCAGGAGGCAGAAACAATTCTGGAATAGTGCCAAGTGGGGGAAGATTTGCCCCAGGAGATGTGATGAAAAGTACACCTTGTACCTGAGCACAGAAAACCAGACATGTGACAGAGTTTGGATTCAAATTAATGGGATAATTTATGTTCTAATAAGAGAAGAGCCTAGTTATATGGCCAAGTCCTATGTAAATATATTTTGAATCTGAGTCTTATTTCTAGGAACACGCAGCTGAGAAAAAGGACCAGGTAAAACTTCCACAACTTAACCAGTTAAAAGAATTTGCATGTATAACTCCGCTCTGGAAAGGACAGTCTGAATTCTCCTTGACAAATGCTTGGAGAAGAAGCATGAAGTAACAGGAGTAATAAGTATTTTAGAAAATGAAGTGACCTAGGGAAGTGCAATCAAACCTAAAAGGGGCAGCATTCCCTTTTCCATTTAGCTGCACATTATAGCAAAGTAATTGATGGCTTTGGTTGTCAACATGACTACATCTGGAACCAACTAAATCTCAAGCTGCTGGGGGTGCATTTGAGGCATTTTTGAATCAGGTGGTTAGAAGCAGGAAGACCTACTATAAATCTGGGCCACAGTTTCTATTGACAGCCCACATAAAAGGACAAGGAAGAATGACAACTTGCCCATTACCTGCTTGCCTTCACTCATCATAGCTTCATCTATTCTGGGCTGCAAGGAGTTTTAAACTCAACTTCATCACATTTCCAATTCAGAATGGATCATCTCTCCTGGAAAGTTTCAGGCCTCCAGGTCTGATTGGGACTGCACAGTTCTCCAGGTTCATGAAAATTCATGGGTACTGTTTCTATACATTGCTATCACATGTGTATACAAACATATATATTCTTCTGTGTATGTTTTTAAGTTCATAAGAAAGTACTTTGAAGTTGGCCCAAGACACCCATAGGCCAAATTCTGAGCATAAAGGAGGGTTTTTTTTTTTTTTTTTGACCCAGAGGGACAAAGTGCAGAGAATAAGAGACAAAGATAGGACATAGAAAACTACAGAGAAAGGGTAAGAAACAAAGGAGAGGGGGAAAGGATATTTGCCTAGAAGGAACAGAGGAACCGTGGGCCACACAAGGGTAAAAGGGAAACTGTGATTAGGATGAGTTGTCTAATTTCAACTGGTCAAGTTAATGAGGGCAGTTAAAAGGGTATTTTGATGGCTGGACTTCAATACTTTGATAGGTTGGTCTTGGTAGTCAGTCTCAGGATGAGGAAGTAACCAAATAAGTCCCATGGCTGTTTTTGCTATGCACAAGCCAGCTAGACTCTAAGAATACATGTTTTCAGGAAACATCATTTGCTATTGGATAACTCACTGTTTTCCTACTCTCTTGGTAAGACTATTTTTCTTTTTTATTATTGGTTATTTTATTTATTTACATTTCAAATGTTGTCCCCTTCCTGGTTTCCCCTCCACTAACCCTCTCCCTACTTCTATGACGGTGCTCCCCAAGCCATAAACCCATTCCTGGCTCACTTTCCCTAGCTAGCATCACCCTACTCCAGGGTACTGAACATCAACAGTGCCAAGGGCATCCCCTTCCATTGATTCCAGATAAGATAACCCTCTGCTACATATGCAGCTGGAGCCATGGGTCCCTCCATGTGTATGTACTCTTTGGTTGCTGGTTTAGTCCCTGAGTCGTCTGGGGAGCCTAGTTGGTTAATATTGTTGATCTATCTATGGTGTTGCAGACTCCGTCAGCTTCTTCAGATCTTCCCCCAACTCCTCAATTGGGGTCCCCATTCTCAGTCTAATGGTTGGCTGCGAGCATCTGCATCTGTACTGTCAGGCTCTGGCAGATCCTCTTAGGGGACGGCTACACCAAGCTCCTGTCTGCAAGCACTTCTTGGTATCTGCTGCGTTTCTTGTCTGTAGATGAGATGGATCTCTAGGTGGGGTAGTTTCTGGATGGCCTTTTCTTCATTCCCTTCTCCACTCTTTGTCCTGGCATTTTCTTTAGACAGGAGCAAGTCTGGACTAATAATTTTGAAATGGTTGGATCTCAGAATTTCTTACTTTTCTGAAGTTCTTTCTGTAGGGTTCAGGCTTCCTGGACTTTACCCTAACCATGCTAATATTTCTAATGTTGCCGATATCATTCAGCTTTTGTTTAGACAGAATTTTGATAAGATTTATTTTTAATCAGTTTACTTACTTCTTAAGTTTATATTCCAGTAGGAATTTTTCCTCCCCCATGCTCCCTTCCTTTTACAAGGGGAGGCCTTCTATTCATATCAACCCACAGTGGCATATCAAGTTTTAGTAGCTTTGGATACATCTTCTGCTATTGAGGCTATACAAGGCAGTCCAGTTAAGGGAAAAGTATCCGAAGTCAGGCAATGGAGTCAGAGACAGCCACTACTCCTACTGTTAGGGGTCTTAAATGAGGACCAAGCTGTGTATCTGTTACATATGAGTCAAGGACAAGGTCCTGACACACTTCAGGGCCACAATTCCATAAGAAATTATGCCTGATCCTTTCATTACTGAGTGGATCTGTCCAAAAACATGCTTTCCTATTATAAATCATATTCCTCAGATTCTGACTATTATAACTGTCATTCCTGATTCCCGATCTTGAGTTTTAAAAATCCTTTTATTATCATATATTAGCTGTACATAACAGGGAGTTTTATTAATTATAACATCTTCACACATAATGCCTTTTGGTCATTCTTCCCTGGCACCCTGTCTTGAAGCCTTCACTCACTATCACTAATCCAATTCCTCTTTCCAATTATCATCCTTGTACCTTTCTTTCCCATATTTTGGTCACTTATTTAGTCAGTATGACCCAATAGGTTTCATTAAGGTTGTTTACAAGAATGTGACAGAGTTCGTTCATAGCAGCAGTTATACATCCAAACAAAAATATCCCCCTCGCCACACACAATACTATTTAATGTTAATAGGTTATAGATACTCAGGGAGGTGATAGGAAACCAAGGTCTCATCCTGTTTCTGTGACCCTATAACCACAGATCCACTCCTGAACAGGAGTCACAGCTGCTGTCAGTCAGGATATAAGAGACATTTTATTATTCCAACAGAAGCCACTGTTTAATATTCCCCTCCATCCCTCCAGGTTTTTGCATGCTCAGTGGTCAAGATCATAATGATCCTTGCATATTGTAAAGGACAGTACAAATATCCCATGTGTGTTGTTTATTCTTTGGTTTTTGACCTCTGGTTATAGACCTTAAATTCATTTCCAAAGTAGTTATTATTCTGTCTAAGAAACAGAAAATTGTATTGTGTAGATAGTTGGTTTTATTAATGAAAATGTATTTCTTGCCACTACCCTACATGTACCTGTAGTTTGGACCACTGTCTGATTTAGTCACTGCATGATGTTAATAAGTATGAAATTGACATCCAATATACCAATTGTGCCTATGAAAACTATGCCTATGGATTTATTACTTCATTCAGAAATATTTTGCCACCTCTTTAGTGTTAATCAATTTTAATTATGAATTTTTCCTTAATTTTCTGACCTTTTCCAATCTCATGTTCTCACATTCTCTCTCCCCCCTCTCTCTCTCTCTCTCTCTCTCTCTCTCTCTCTCTCTCTCTCTCTGTCTCTCTTCTATCCCCTCTTTCTATTTTTCTTCACTTTTCTCTCTCATGTTTTTCATAAATTTAACATGCTCATATTATAATTAACTTCCTACTCTGGCTAGTCCCAATCCATCTTTGGAGCTCAACAAATGTGGAAAGAAAAATACTACAAGTATGCCAGGTAATCTTAGCTTAACTATATCCAACAGGAAAAGAACTTTATTTATTAATGATATAACTATTATGTCACATAATTTGAGAACTCTTATATATCCTATGCATTCTTATGATATTGTTCACTGTATCTGATGCTTTTATCCCTTAGAAAATTTTAGAAACATTATTCTCATTCTCACTATTAAGCAATGTTCTAATATTCTACTCTACTGATAAAGTCAAAGAATTAAAAGAATGTAGCAAAAAACTTCATATCCTAGTTTCTTTCTCTGTTACTATGATAAAAATGCTTTGATAGAAAAACAGCTTAGAAAATAAATAGTTTATTTTAATTCATAGTTCAATGCTATACATCAGTTCTTGTAAGCAAGCCAAGGCACCAGAAGCATAAAAGAGTGGCTCTTATTACAAAATAGTCATAAGGAGACCGTTTAATCAAGATTTTCCATTTGATATAGTCCAGGATGCCCTGCTCAAGTAATGGCACAACCAACAATTCAGATGAGTCTTTTTATAATCCCTCACATATATTTTCAGAGGATGGTCTTAATCTAGAGACATGTTTCAAGAAAATAACATTAGCTACCATATGCCTCCACCTGTATCATCCAACGATAAGAATATTTTAGGAAAGAGGTCACTGGGCATTTTATGAAGTTGGGTACTTTGTTGAGACATGTTTTTTCAGTGGTGGAGTATCTAGCTTGCTGATGTGGTCATTGTGCCCCAAGGCCACTGGTTCTACCTCACTAGAGCTGAGATTGCAAACACTGAGCCACGATGTTCAGTGCTGTGGTTGCTGAGGGTCAAACTCATATCTTATACTTGCACGGCAAGTGTTTTATCAAAGGAGCAATTTCCACAAAACCTCTCTCACAATGCTCTTTTTATTACCATAGAAGTATGAAAGGTTGGCTTTATTTCTTTTTAGAACCTAAACAAAAATTGTCTTTACGTATTCTAGCTGTTATCCTTTATATACTCCCCTACATCTCACTGGATGTCCAATTCCTGCCTTACTCTTTGTTCAAGAGTACTGAATCTTTCTAACTGTGATTTACTCAATTCCTCAAAGTATGTTTTTCAAGGTCACCTTTAAGAAATTGAATTTTCAGCGCATAATTCTCACCTTACTTACATGATTCTTAAAAATTCATGTCTCCTTAAATTTCCCGAATCAAGTATACTGTGCCAATAAATGTTCTATGTGAGAAACAAGAATAGCCAGAATTAGATAGTGAGAAATGTATTGCAAGATGTTTGTTTACATAATGGCAAGGATAGCTAGTCCTGTTCAAAACTTCTAGCAATCCTTCAGGAATTCAATTTGGACCTGGACTCAAAATACTGAGTATAGTATGTTTTCTTCTTAATTAAAGATGGCCTTCCTTAAATTTTTAGAGTGATTACTGATATGATCCAATATATCATCTACAAAATACTGAGTTTTGTTTGACTGAATTACTGGGAGTTCAGCCTCACCAAAGAGACAAATGAGAAGATGCAAACAGATCTCCTCAGGCCATACTTCATCACAAATTTTGTTAATAACAAAATCAGTGTTCTACCTTGTATCATAACCTTCCTGCTGAAAACTAAATATATACTAATTTTTCCTAAAAATAGAATAGAATTCCCCTTGTGTCATATAATGGAAGAATCACAAAACACAGTTAACTATCATCAGTGTGCATTTGTTAGATTATAATGTCATGAAGAATTGTTCATACTGAAATAAATTGTCATTTCTGTAATGATAAATTCCTTAAGATTTCACATGTGGATATTCGGGTTTTTACCTATATTATGTAGACAGTTCTATATCCTGATTGTTATTTAATCATGTATTTAATGATGGGTTCAAATATTTCTGTATGAATAGTGCAGGCCTTGAGTCAGTCCTACCTATGCTAAATGTGGTAATTCACAGCCATATTAGTTATAGGCTACCGTAGTACCAGGTGGGACAACTTAACACAGATTTATTCCAAACATAAGTGTGTTGTTACCCTCTAGTCTAAGTAACTTTTCAATTTGCTCCTGGTCATCAGAGTCAATAATCCTAGGCAGTATAGTAATCCTGCTTTTGGTTTCTACACTTGGAGTCACAGGTATCCAGAGTGGCTTTCTGGCAATCTCATATTTCAGGTAAATGGACTAAATCTCATAGAAGAGAAGGTGGGAAATAGCCTTGAACTCATTTGGTACAGGAGTCAATTTTCTGAACAGAACACCAATAGCTCAGGCTCTAGGATCAACAATTGATAAATGGGACCTCATGAAACTAAGAATCTTTTATAAGGCAAAGGACACTGTCAGAAGGACAAAATGGCATCCTGAAGATTGGGAAAAGATCTTTACTAACCCACAAGGACCCATGTCCCACTCTCTTCATAGCTTTATTCATTAGCCAGAACCTGTTAACCATCCAGATGTTCCTCAACTGAAGAATGGATACAGATGTTTGGTTCATTTATATAATGAGGTATTATTCAGCTATTAAAAATAAGAACATCATGAATTTTTCAGGTAAATGGATCACTGTCATATTTCTAAATTCTAACAAAGGTCTATAGAGTTGATAACCCACTGATGTCTGTTAATCAAAGTTTTCCAATGGCCTTTCTAGCTGAAAACACTGGTTCTTCTAGGCTTTCATAAAAGAGCTAAAAGTAAAAGAAAATAATGGGGTTTTTTAGGTCTTGAATACATAGCTAAAGGTAAGTTACCAAGTGATAAGTGGTTACAGTTGTAAAGCCAATCTGGATATAGAGCTACATATGGAGAGCTGCCTACTCATAGTAACCCTCCAACACTTTACAAATAACACCATTGTTCTACACAAGGCAACTAGACTACATGTAAAGGGATACTGATAAGAGAAAAAGCAGAGTCATGGAATTGCTAGAAAAAGGCACTGATTTCTAAATTTCTATAGGAATCTGAGATACGTGGCTTCGGACTCACCTTTTTTCATGGTTAAACTTCTGTTAGTGTATTTATATTTCTTACTGTAACTAACCCTGAAACTATGAGTTGTAGAAGAAAAACAAAAGAACTCCATGGGCTGCTTTCATTTCTATTTCCATTACAGATAACAGACTTGAAAATTATTGCAGGGTAAGTTTGGAAAAGAAATAACCTAATGTGATTTAAACCCAAAGCTAAAATGCTCTGAACATATTATTATCAAAGACTGTGGTTAAGACTGGGCAGCAAAAGTGAAACTTCCATTACACAAATATTAGTGTGCCAGTATGTATAGGTACATAAAACTATTTTCAGTTTAACTTAAGATACTTAAATTTTATTTAAATCATATGAAATTTAAAAAGGTGCCTTTAGAAAAGCTTAGACAATTCGATTTCATTATTAAAAATAATGCTATTTATGTGTATATATGTATGGCTATTTTTTTTGCATGGATTTCTGTAAACCACCTCCATGCCAATTATATAGAGATCTGACAGACATGTCAGATCTTCTGAAACTGGAGTTGCAATTGGTTTTGTGCTGCTATATAATACTAAGTATCAAATCTAGAATACTTAAAAGGAAAGACAGTATGCTTAAGCAGCCACTCTGGAAATCAGTCTGGMGGTTCCTCAGAAAACTGGACA
>BDUI01000105.1:410586-446186 GCA_002335545.1 Apodemus speciosus | reverse complement strand
CAAATAACCCTATTAAAAAATTGGGGACAGAGCTAAACAGAGAATTTTCCCCTGAGGAAATTTGGATGGCTGAGAAGTACCTTAAGAAATGTTCAACATCATTAGTCATTAGAGAAATGCAAATCAAAACAACCCTGACATTTCACCACACACCAGTGAGAATGGCTAAGTTTAAACACTCAGGAGACAGCAGGTTTTGGCGAGGATGTGGAGAAAGAGGAACACTCCTCCACTGCTTGTGGGTTTGCAAGATGGTACAACCACTATGGAAATCAGTCTGGAGGTTCCTCAGAAAATTGGGCATGACACTTTCAGAGGACCCTGCCATACCACTCCTGGGTATATATCCAGGGGATTCCCCTGTAGGCAACAAGGACAGTTGCTCCACTATGTTCATACAGCCTTGTTTATAATAGCCAGAAACTGGAAAGAACCCAGATGTCCCTCAATGGAGGAATGGATAAAGAAAATGCGGTATATTTATGCAATGGAATACTACTCAGCAATTAAAAACAATGAATTCATGAAATTTGTAGGTAGATGGTTGGAACTGGAAAATATCATCATAAGTGATCTATCCCAATCACAAAAGAATACACACGATAAGTGGATATTAATTAGCCCAGAAGCTCTGAATTCTCAAGACACAATTAGCTAATCATATGATTCCCAAGAAGAAGGGAGGAATGGCCGCTGGTCCTGAAAAACTTGATCCAGTATCATAGAGGAGTACCAGAACAGAGAAATGGGAGAGGGGTGATTGGAGAAAGGGCAAATGGAAGGGGGCTTATGGGACATATGGTGAGGGGGGACGTGGGAATGGGGAAAGCATTCAGAATGTAAACAAAGAATATAGAAAATAAAAAAATTAAAAAATACAAAAAAAAGAAAACCAATTTTATACTATTGTATATAATTGTATACTTTAATGTATATCCATTACTGTAAATATTGAATGTTTAAAAGGTTGAACTGGAAAAATGATTTATTAAGATTCTTAAATATAGAAGAGTTGGAAAAATCAAGTCTAATGCTATTGAGCTATAAACCTACTGTAATGTTCTTATACTTTGCACAATTACATTATGACAGTGAATAATTTGGGAGTAATTATTTTAATGATGGCAGAAGCTAGTATTAAATATTATTCAAATGGTTAAGCTTTTATGGGCATATTTTTCAAATACATCATTGTTGTAATACAATCAGTCATAATATTTAAACAAAGAGGAAAATGAAAAAATATAGAAATTAAGTTGATCCAAAAGTAAAGAAAAAGTATCATAAAAGGTTTGAAAATTTTTCATCTTTAGAAATTTAATTTGCAGGTCACTGCATGATTTCTGTGTTTCCAAAATTTATGCTTTCCTACTGTACAAGAAACAGTTGAGATAACCCCAGAAATGTATGCTTATCAGTTAAAACAGAATATGTGTTCTTCCTTGATTGTCTTTAATTTTTTTATTAATTTTATTTTCTATTTTGGTTATATTGTCTTAGTATTTTTGAAATTTGAACATTTTTATTATGATTGAAACACTGTGAACTTGCTTATATCTTGAATAATTCTGTATTTCTATTCTTGACTTTTCATACAGAACATATGTAAATGACTTGGACTTGATGTTTTCTTTAAAGGCATCTGGGACACACTTTATTGGAACCCAAATTGTGTCATTATTAATAAATGCAAATTTGAGGGCTACATACCATTTAAACCTTTTCTCCTTATTTGTTTATAAAGACACACATATATACTGAGAAAGACAGAGAGAATGAGTGAGAGGGAGAGAGAGAAAGAAAGAGTATTTAGCTAAACCCTTGTAGAGAACCTCTGCAGATCTATCATCATGATACACAGTATTGTGTTAGTTATTTACTTAATTTTACTCCAAGTCTCTGTCCTAATAACTAAGGAAGGGTATTGTGGCTATTTTCATTTCTCCTTCACTGTGCATTATGATTTGACTCTTTTTTCACAGAGTAATCTGAGTAATATTATCCTAGGAATTAACTTATTTTTTCTTCTAAAAAATATCATTTCCATTTATTTGATTCACTTGTGTTGGATGTTAAGATTGGGGAATAAATATAAATACAGCTGTTCTTGGTTGTAAGAGGTTATGTTTTATTTTTCCTCGAATATGAATAGTCTAACATAATATGAAATTTAACAAATTATACCAGTATTTTATGTATTATAATTGTATTTCCTTTCTCTTGAATGCAGTTTAAAGACAATATTGTTTCCTGTTTCTGATACATCTAGAAGTATGATAGTTTTTCACCAAGAGAAAAGGATGAATGCTTACTTTTAATAAATTCTCCATGCTTTTCATTTACTAAAACACACTGAAAGGCTGATTCAATTAACAGTCTCTGCTATGCTTAATGTACCTCATGTGTCTTTAAATAAAGAAATTCGCAACCACAAACATAATATCTCTAAAACAATAAAATCATTGGGAGACCACAAATACAAGAAGTGCTTCTTAAAATAATGAAATATTCATATAAATAACACTTATAGAATTACATGTGAGAAAGTCAACTGTCCTCAGAAATCATAACTAATAATAATTCTGGATGTTTAATTCTATATGGGATTTTGTTCCAGCAACATGGCCACTGTAGAAAGTAATCAAATCCAAAGATCTAGGTCTGTGTGATCTGACTGGAATGCAGACACACCAGACATTTTTATTTCCTCTGGCTGGAATATACACATACCTTTGTTACACACCTTTAAGTTAAATATATTTTGTAAAAGGGAGTGGCCATGTTGGAAAGTGATGTCTAATTTAGGGGCATAAAAAGTGACAAGTCAGTGCTCTGAGCCATACCCAAGACACAAGTCACATATCAAATGATTCCCAAGAAGAAGGAAGAAGAGGGCCCTGGTCCTGGAAAGGCTTGATGCAGCAATGTAGGGGATTACCAGGAGAGAGAACTGGGAGGGGGTTGAGAATTGGGGGGGTGCGGGTGAAATGGGGAAGGCTTACGGGACTTATGGGGAGGGGGGATCTGGAAAGGGGAAATCATTTGGAATGTAAACAAATAATATAGAAAAAAACTGACGAGTCAGAGAAAGAGTTGAAAGAATGAGCCAGAGATAGGATATTCCCAACTCTAATGACAACAGCACAGGAATGACTAACTATTTAAGAGCAGCTTAGGGAGAGTACAGAGTTAGTTGAGAGTCAGCACAGTGAGTGGAGTTGAGCTTTTTCATGAGTTCATACAGTTCAAAGCAGGTCAGCAGAGGTAGTTGAAGACAAGGGACAAGAAGGAGTCAGAAGATTAGAACAAATTACTTAAGTTAGTTTGAGGCCAAGCAGAGCAACTTAATGAGAATATGAGAGAAGCCATGTTGAATCTGTCATCTTGCCAAAGAGTTTAAGCAAGAACAGCTGRTTTGAACCATCTATCAGAGTTCAGGAAAAACTAGAGAGGCTTATTGAGCAGAAAGCCTCAGAGACAATTCACCTGGAGAGCAAAAGTTACTTTTACATAATTCACTTTATTGTTTAGGGATAAAAACAAATCTATGTCATAGTAAAGACTTTCTACAAGCTATAATTCATTAACTAATACTTAGATAAGAAAAGCAAACAGCTCAATTTTAGAATATGTAATTTAGAATATGAGGAGCCAGGACTCACATTAAAACATCCTCAATTACTCACTATGAAATACCTATATCTTCTTATCCTATTGTTAGAACTATGATTGAATTTTCCCACAATACTTAAAGAAAATGAAAACTGGAAAAAAAACTTCAAAATTTATAATCTTCATAAAGTCTGTGTTCATATCAGTTTGCTTGAAAATATGTTTTCTCTGATAAATGTTGGACCCAGAACTTTTTTGTTTGTTTGTTTGTTTGTTTTTTTTATTTTATTTATCATGACAGTGTTTCTCTGTATAGCCCTGGCTGTTCTGGAACTCACTCTGTAGACCAGGCTGTTCTCAAACTCAAAAATTCGCCTGCCTCTGCCACCCAAGTGCTAGGATTAAAGTCATGTGCCACAAAATATTTAGATTTGTATATTAAATGTGAAGAAATGCCATATTCAAATAAAAATAAAGACATTATGTAAAAATAACAAACTCCAAATGTGAATATTGTTTTACTTGTGGAATTTTATCAAAATTTTGATAGATTGAGTCTGAGTCAAACTTTGCAAACATTTGTGAGAATACCATATGGATCATAATAATAAAACATTTAAGTAAGTATATTTTCTTTGTATTTTGAAATTATCAATTATATTAGAGAAATTTGCATGTATCGATTTTCCAATAGATGTTGCATTTTAAGTTATCCAAGCAAATAAAATTGGGCTAAAAAAGAATCCTGTACCCCAGAAATACTTTTGATAGAAAACAAGGTTATATGAATTACTGAATATTTATGGGGAAATTATTTACTTAGTATAGAGTGATTTAAACTATTGATCAATAAATCACTCAGGTAGTCAGAATTGTATGGAATGTGCAAAATGTTAATCAAATGCACATGTGAATATATAAATATATTCAGGCTGATATTTTACTTGAAAACTAATAGAAATGCAGTATTTTATTTTGGATTCTAATTCTGATAGTCAACTAAATAAGAAACGAGAATGGTGTGTCTTCATGTAGTGTTTAAAGTTTGTACTGAGTCTTTGGCTGCATATTGAAGAAAAAATAGGTGAGTTTTATTAACGGGGTATACAAATGTCTAGGGTGAACTGATTTTCTAAGCTAAGAATTAGCAGTAATATTCTTAGCAGCATATTAACACTCTGTGATACCTTTGTATACATAGGCCTTCAAATGATAAGTTTAATTTTTCAATGTTGTATGCAAAATATGGTGAATATTCATTTCCTGGCAGATCATAAGAGTAAGTGCTCCTAGCTCTCAGTAAGAAATTTGTTAAAACACATAATAAAAACAAAACAAAACAAAACAAACCAGCAAAAAAATTCTCATTTTAATTCAGATGTACACAGCTTTGGGAATAATGGGTAATTTAAAACTTTTCTGATAAAAAATCAAACAATATAGGTCCTCCCTGGAGTCAGCAAATAAAAGTTGCATTTTTATTTGCAACCCTAATTTTAGAATTAAGGAGAGTAAACAAGAATGACTGCTAAAGGTCCATATCTTTTCCATAGTAAGAGTCAACAGTACATTATTGTTCAGTCCTGCCAGGGTCCCTGAGAATAAATGACTGTCACTTCAAAGTCCTAGGTGCTAAGTAGAAACAACAGGAAATTATACAATTGAATTCTAACTCTTTGGATGCTTTTCTATTAGACATATTAGTAGTATTGATAGTAATAATATTAGTAGTAGTATCAAAATTAGTATTAGTATTTTTTACTATATTATTACTATTACTCATTTTCAGTAAAAATTCCCCCTGACCATATGTCTTGAACCTTAATATAAGGAAACTATAAGTTATCACATAAAAAGGAATTAGAGACAATCAATAAGCAACTACCAACAAGCAAACAAAATCTACAACAGTGGTAACAACAGTTTGAAATGAAGGCAAATTAATTTTTTCTGGTTCCTTTTGAGAGAAGATCTCTGTATGAAATCAGTTGACCTCAATCCTCCTTCCTTAGGCTCTGAGTACTGGGATTGTGGCCAATTGTTCAGAAGCATAAACCAACTAACTTGGCATAAAGACCAAGTTGTTGGAGACTGTCAGGTTTCTCAGTGTAGCTCTTCTTACATGTTTCAGCAGCCAATATAGTTTGGAACTTGCTAGGAAAAAAAACAGTAAGGGAAAGTAGAATGTCTTAGCCTATCTAAGTAGTTTGAACTTCAGGGTGCACTCTATATGAGAATGTAACAAATTTAAAATGTGAAGATGTATTCTCACTTATGACTGCTTTTAACTCTTTAAGTTCTTAACAAAGAACAGAAAACAACCTAAAATTCACTGAATTTGAAACTGTGCATATCTGTCATAATGTGCAATAGTTGCCTGGTATTACAAATTGCTTACAAAAGAGAAATACGCCTTCATATTATTGAATTAGATTTCTGAAATTGTTAATTATTTGGACAAACGTATTAATCACATTTGTGCCCCTAAATATAGAAAATATGTTTAGTAAAAGGAGCGAATTCGTTAAATAAGAGCATAGAAATGACATAATGAATCTTTTTCCTCTTTTTTTAATTAGATAATTTCTTTATCAACATATCAAATGTTATCCCCTTTTCTCATTTCCCCTCCAAAAAATGCCTATCCAATCCCCCCCCCACCCCTTACTCATTAAACCACCCACTCTTGCTTCCCTGTCATGGCATTTCCCTATACTGGGGTATCTAGCCTAAAAAGGACCAAGGGCCTCACCTCTCATTCATGTCCCATAAGGCTGTCCTCTGCTACATATACTGCTGGAACCATTGGTCCCTCCATGTATAATCTTTGGTTGGTGATATAGTCCCTGGGAGCTCTGGGGGTACTGATTGGTTCATACTGTTCTTCCTCTTATGAGGCCGCAAACTCCTTCAGCTCCTTCACACTGTGCTTAGTCCAATGGATGGCTGTGAGCACCCACTTCTGTATTTGTCAGGCACTGGCAGAGCCTCTCAGGAGACTGCTATATCAGGATCCAGTCATCAAGCACTTATTGACATCCAAAATAGTGTCTGGGTTTGGTAACTTTATATGAGATGGATCCCCAGGTAGGACAGTGACTGAATGTCTTCAGTTTCTGCTCCACACTTTGTCTCTGTTTCTCTTACCATGAGTATTTTGATCCCCCTTCTAAGAAGGACAGAAGTATCCACATTTTGCTCTTCCTTCTTGAGCTTCATTTGGTCTGTGAGTTGTATTTTTGTTACTCCAAACTTCTGGGCTAATATTCACTTATCAGTGAGTGCATACCATGTATGTTCTTTTGTGATTGGGTTACATGACTCAGGATGATATTTTCTAGTTCCATCCATTTGCCTAAGAATTTCATGAAATCATATAGAAAATATGTTTAGTAAAAGGAGAGAATTCATTAAATAAGAGCATAGAAATGACATAAGGAATCATTTTTCTCTTTTTTTATTTAGATAATTTCTTTATCAACATGTCAAATATTATCCCCTTTTCTCATTTCCCCTCCAAAAATGCCTATCCAATCCCCCCTACCCCCTGCTCATTAATCCACCCACTCTTGCTTCCCTGTCAAGGCATTTCCCTATACTGGGGTATCTAGCCTAAAAAGGACCAAGGGCCTCACCTCTCATTCATGTCCCATAAGGCTGTCCTCTGCTACATATGCTGCTGGAACCATGGGTCCATTATTATTATTAAAATGTGTTTTTAATAGCTGAGTAAATGTACCACATTTTCTGTATCCATTCCTTTGCTGAGGGAAATCTGGGTACTTTCCAGCTTATGACTATTATAAATAAGGATGACATGAAAATATTAGAGTATGCGTTCTGTTACATGTTGGAGAATCTTTTGGGTATATGGCCAGGAATGGGATAGCTCTGTTCTCAGGTAAGACTAAGTCCAATTTTCTGAGGAACCATCAAACTGATTTCCACAGTGGTTGTACCAGCATGCAATTCCACGAGTAATGGATGAGTGTTCCTCTTACTCCACATCCTCTCCAGCATCTGCTGTCATCTGAGATTTTGATTTTAGCCATTCTGACTGGTGTGAGGTGAAATCTCAAGATTGTTTTGATTTGCATTTCCCTGATGACTTAGGATGCTGAGCATTTCTTTAGGTGCTTCTAAGTCTTTCAGTATTCCTATGTTGAGAATTCTTTGTATAGCTCTGTACCCCATCTTAATTGGGTTATTTAGTTATCTGGAGTCTTGATATAACTCTAACCAAACAAGTGACAGATCTGTATGACAAGTACTTCAATTCTCTGAAGAAAGAAATCAAAGACCTCTGAAGATGGAAAGATCTCCCATGCTCATGGATTGTTAGTATTAATATAGTAACAATGACCATCTTGCTGAAAAATTCCTTGCCATCCCCACCAAAATTCCATCTTAATTCTTCATTGAGTTAGAAAGAACATTTCCAAATTCATCTGGAATATTAAAAAACTGAGAATAGAGAAAAAAATCTCAGCAATAAAAGAACTTCTGGTGGAATCACCATCTCTGACCTCAAGCTGTACTACAGAGCAATCATGATAAAAACTGCTTGGTATTGATACAGTCACAGGAGCCACAGGCAGGAAGTCCAATGGAATAGAATTGAAGACGCAGAACTAAACTCAAATACCTATGGTCACTTGATCTTTGACAAAGGAGCTAAAACCATTCAATGGAAAAAAGACAGCATTGTCAACAAATGGTAATGTTTCAACTAGTGGTCAGCATATTGAAGAATGCAAATTGATCTATTCTTATCTCCTTGTACAAACCTCAAGTCTAAATGGACCAAGGACTTCCACATAAAATCAAATACACTGAAACTAATAGAAAAGAATGCAGGGAAGAGTTTCGAGCACATAGGGACAAGGGAAAATTTCCTGAACACATCACCAATAGCTTATGATCTAATTTCAAGAATTGACAAATGTGACCTCATAAAATTGTGAAGCTTCTGTAAGGCAAAGGACACTGACAATAGGATAAAACAACAACGAACAGATTGGGAAAAGATCTTTACCTCTATCAATCCTACATTTGATAGAGAGCTAATATCCAATATATACAAAGAACTCAAGAGGTTAGACCCCACAAGTTATCTTAAATTCCAGGCATGGTTTGATCCAGAAGTTCAAGGTACTTCAGAGTCAAATATTGTCTTTGTATGCTGTCATTTCTATTTGMTTTATTTACAGAGTCTGCAATTTCTGTTTTGTCCTTTACATCTCTTTTATGATTAAAAACCCTGGAGTCATCACTGATAGGATGGTGTGTAGAAAATTGTTTATTAGTGACTGTAGTTGTGTTTAACTAAATGATGATTGGCTAATATTAGAACACATAACCAAACAGTGAATTTACCTTTGGTGTGTTCAGAGAAGAAGATGATAAAAGCAAGAAACGGTTACAGGTGTTGGTAGAAAGAAGGCTACTTAGATAAATTAGAGAAACACCAGTGTGCACACAATTTTTTCAAAGTATTATTTTAATCAGGTGTGAATGTACATTGTGAGTAATGCCTAGCAATAAGTAGAATTCTTTTTAAAGTCTTAATAAGTTGTAAATGTCTTGTTTCAGGTCTCACATAATATAATGGTGGATGTACAGTCCTAGCATTTAGAAAGTAGTGAATATACAACAGGAAGTTCAAGACTATTCTCAGCTACATAGGAAATTCAACATGCTTACACAAGTCTGTATTACAAAAATTAATTAATCATTAAATAAACAAGATAAAATAATCTAACAACTGAAATAATCTCAAGATACTGAAATTACTGGAAAAGTATTTTATATTTCATCAATTTTTCATCATATGCAAAGAAGTATTCAAAATTCAGGTTTGGAAAGTCACATACTCACTCAAAATGAAGGATTGACATTGTTTTCTATCCATTACATGTTAAGGAAAAGCAATCAAGATCATTTTATCCCTCTTAAGCAATGAAAAGATGTTTTTGAACTTTTAAAATCAATCAAAAGTGTTAAAGCAAAAGGGCTGCTGATTTTAAGTGTTTTGATATCCATGTTCATTGAAGATGGGAAGATGGAAGGCTGTAGTTAAGTGTAGGCTGTGTGCTTCTCTGCACAGCCATGGTACAAAGCCATTGCAGTGCAAGGTGGCTCCAGTTTCCCTATATGATGTTGGTGATGCAAAGCCTTGAGAGCAACATTCTCCATTAAACAGCATTTATTTTTATTATTCAGACTATTCTTACTATTACTTAGTGCTGACATCCTAGGTCTTTTAAAAATAGATTTAGTGTCCTTCTGCGTATTTAATAAATCAATAAAAGTACTTGAGAGGGAAAACACACCATTCTACTCTGAAGGATGACCCATTACTACTTAAGCAACTCACTTGCATTGGACTTTTTTATTTAGGTTGCTTTGTACATTTGGTTAAGGACTCAAGTGAGACTTTAATGAAGAAAGTTGTCTGTCTAAAATATGTCAGCTTGGATATTTCCATTTTCAAAGTTCAGTAAATCATACTTTCATGTAAAAAAAAAAAAACCAAAATAATAATAAATCGTTGCCAGGGTTCCATTTCTCAGAATGAAAATCCAAAGCTGGTTGTCTGAAATTCCAGTGAAAGAAGCAGAAGAGAAATGCAAGTTCGGGATCCCATTACCTCCTTAAGGAAAATAAGTCACAGGACAATACATTATGGACCCAGGAACACAAGGTTTTCCTATTTCTTTTTCCCCTCTTTTAGAGATATAAATTATTGTGATTCAGAGAAGACAGACCAGCCAAGAGAAGGGAATCTTAGAAGGAGTTATATACACTCTGCCACGGTGAAGTCAGAAATGCATTTTAAAAAGAAAAAGTATCTTATTTACCAGTAGCAAGAAAATCATAGAATAAGGTAAAGCTAGACACCCTTTTAAAAACAACAATACACTTTGACAGAGATATGGTAATCTGATTCTTAGAACATATATAAATATATTACATTAGAATTCATGTGGCAAGGCTTCTAAATATACCTGCAGAATGAAAAAAAAATGTAAAACACAGTTTTACCAATACCAACTGTATGTATTCAGCTTTAAAATTTATTTTGATTTTGGACCTGAAGCATTCATAACCTGTTTTCTTTTACTCCATATCACTCCAGGACACAAGTCATGTGATACATACTTCAGCATCACTTTAACTTTATCACACCTGTATCTGCTGCTACTCAGGTCAATTCTGACACTAACTACCAGGCGGATTAACGATCACATTTTAAAATTTAAAGGTTATATCCACATTTAAAACTCTAGGGTCATCACCCATGTTTTGGTTTTGGTTTTTCCTGGTACTTGTAACAACTAACTGTAACTGTAGATTCTTTCCATAAACCCCTGTTCCAGTTTAGTAATTATATAAAACAAGTCATAGAACTCAGGATAATATTTTCCACTGTAAAATAGTACACATTTACTGTTAAACTTCAACCTCAAAGTCATCAGGATGGAAAAAAGTATGTAGGCCAATATGTACTACAGCTTGTGCTCCCTGCCATGTACTATGAAGTTTGGATCTCTACAGCTTATGAATAGAGGTGGCAATCTGAGAAGAGAGTGGATTTCTAGTTTAGAGATCATTCTTAGTTCTCATCTTCAGCCATCATATTATGTGAGAACTGGAAACAAAATCAATTAATCCTTCCAATCAACAAAATCAGTCAATGAATCTGCCTTCCTCATTTGGTCAACTATTCAGCATTATCGCTCAGACTCATACTGCCTGTGCTTCTGTTCTCAGAGCCTTTTGTACTTTTCATTCCTTTCTCTTCCCCTTAGCCTTATCTGAAGAGTCAAGATTTTGCATTCACCAAAGCATCTCACATTGGTCCTGAAACATCCATTGGATAATAGTGTATTTTCAGGTTAACTCAGAACCAACAAACCTTCAGAAATGTGTACATGCTGAACTACTGGAATTTGGTGTGTGAACATGCTTTTCTAGAAAATTAGCCTTAAAATTATCTTACAATATAGAATATAAAGGTACCCTTATCTGTCCCTTTTCCCGGGTATGCAAGGCATGCAAGAACAAGAAATGAAGCTCTTTCATGCAAGGAGGTAATTCTTGGCAACACATTTCAATGTATTATCAGTTCAACAATGGGTATCCATATTTATATTCTATTATCTAATCATGTTTAATTAAACATAGCTAGGATTGTGACAAGAGTTCAACACATAAAATGATGTCTGCACAAACAAAAGGGTCTGAATTAGATTCCTTAGAACCCTTACAAAGGCAAGCATGCTTATAAGCTTATATTATTTTAAAACCTACTTTAATACATGGACTTAAATATTTTAATTTTCTTTCTAGCCAACTTCCCACCAGAGGTAGTAGAAAGATAAGGTTAATAGGGAAGAGGAGGATGTGGACCTGCTTAGAAATAGTTATTAGGGAAGAATCCAATCTGTGTTGTCAGTGAAGAACAGTGCCAGCAAAGCCAACGAGCACTAGCAAAGAGAGGCAAGGTGAACCAATGCCACACAGCACCACGCCCTCTCTGTTAAGTTAGTTTAAACCCTTTCCAAACAGCACATGTTCTCTCGAGCATCTACTTTATCAAAACAGCATATGCTCTTGGTGCAGGAAGCTTCTGGATAAAACAACACATATCTGTTCTTAGCAAAACATTCTCATGTGAGAAAGTTTCCATAAAAATATCACATGGTACCTCTGAGCCTCTAAAGAAACGAGAAATTTCCACTTCACTTGCTAGTCTGCATCTATTATTCTAGAAATCCAACAATGACATAAGAATTGAAGAGAGGAGAATCCCTGACAATCCATGGATCATTGAACCTAGGTACAAATTCCAGAGTCTTAAAAGATATTTTAGGAAAAGACCCATACTAAAGATTTTTTTCTAACTTTCAAAAGTAGGTCATACTCAAACATATCACAGGCACACATACTACATTCCTCACATACATCCCATGTTCATTTTACACACACACACACACACACACACACACACACACAAACACACACACAATTGGTCACTGGTAAATAAAATAGTTCCCCACTCTCAACACTCTCAGGCCTTGTTCCAGAGCAAATCAGGTTCCCAGTCTTTTCCAAATTGTCTCTCTGATCTTCACATACTGTCATTTATGAAATGGTTTTTATTGTTTTCCAAATGAAGCTCCCTATTGTAAGTGAAACTACTTCTTTTCTTGCACATTGTTGATCTGTCTAGAATTTTATTTCTCTTATGTGTAACCCAAGTGTGGACATGCTGTTCTTTCCTGTCTGTTCTTGTTTCTGCCTGCTCACTACCCCTCTCATCACATGGCCACTATTTCATGCAAAGTTTGATACATCCTTACCTCACTACCAATGGAGCCAGCACACAGTCATTTGGAATTTAGTTTCAAAATCCTTTAACATCTCACTGACCTGTTATTGAAAATTCATTCAGTCTGTATGAGTTTCTTCACATGTTAAGAAAACAGACAAGACAGTGAACAGTAGCTCTGAACTATAAACATATAAACATATATCATTAGGTATAAAAAAGACAGTAACAAAACACACACACATACATAAACACTGTTTTTCTCTCTCTCTCTCTCTCTCTCTCTCTCTCTCTCTCTCTCTCTCTCTTTCAAACACACACACATCATGTATTTTTTTTAATGCAAGAGAATAGTCAATATTTTAGCAAGCTCAGTAAGGCACTCAATGATTACATTTTAGTGACATGGAGCTAAGATAAGTTGGTAGAGTGCTTGAGAGGAATGCCCCGGATTTGATTCTCAGAGTACACTAATGAAACACACTGGTAAATACCTCACATCATCAGGCTTGGGAGGTGACAGAAGAATAAGAAGTTCCTGGTTCTCCTCACCTGGCTAGTTTGAGGCCAACTGCATATTCATGAAACCATGTCTTAAAAATTGGAATAAGCCATAACTGCTATTTTTTCAACTGGCAATATGACTTGCCACATATCGATGGCCAGTCAGGAGGTGTTAAATGTCAGGGAAGCACTACAGTGTCACTTCCTTGAGAATCAAATTTAATGAAAGGTGAAAAGTTTCTGACGCATGCACTTTTAAAAGGTTTTTCACTTGTGCATGCATATAAAAACAGTGGAGTCATTCATTTTCATGTTTTATATAAAACAGAAGATTTCAAAGGACCTTCATGTTCTTGGGGCTGCTGCAGGCTCTCTGCCCAGACTTCCCAGGGACACACACATTCATCGTCCTCTGCTTTAAGGAGTACTTCAGAGGAAAACTTGGAGAAACTGTGGTTCTCTTGAAAGAATAATACACTCAGTGCAGAAAGAACTGAGAACAAATCTTTGCTTTTATATTTATTAGCTGTCACCCAAACTTCCAAAACTTCCTTGTGTCCTTCCTTAACATAGAAAACAGACTACGGGCTTTATAAGTATGTGAAAGGATTCAATATTTATCACCTGAAAGTATGGGAAAATTGTTAAACAGTATCTGAATAGCAAGATTAGGTGACTTATAACTAAAGCTTATATTGTATTGAAATTGTGTGTTGCTGCTTTGATTACTTGCTGAATTTTACAAACATCCTTCCATACAAACAGCACTTTTTATTCAATTTTGCTGTCTCTTTAGTCACTCTTCCAAATTCAACCAAAGTTGATCTTCAGTCTTTCCTTAGCAACAGACATTTGTAGTTTTTAAAGTCTTACATAGGTGACTAATACCTCTAAGCTATTCACTAATTAGCTTCTTCTTTTCTAGTATCTTCCACATTCATACTTTTAGCAAAAGCTTACTGAATAAACACATTAATGAATAGCTCTGATATTATAATAGAAATATTGGCTTAAGTTTCTGACTTGAGGAATGAGATGATCTACTATAAACCTTGCCTCTAACTTTTACAAGTCACTTGTCTGTGATTTTAAATTACTTATTACTCATTTTTATTACAAATTATTAGCCCTCTGTTAATTATTTGACTGTGTGGAGTATTGTAACTACAGTCACATTACAGTGTTGAACTTTAAAAGTTACGATGTAGCTGTGTAAAAGGCAAAGAAGAAACTGTGTCAATGTTTGTTGCACATTATGTTCTTTTGTTTGGAGTATCAGTTTTTTTCCAATGTAAATAATTCACGCATTTCTGATTTGGTTTAGATCTCTTTTTAAATGCAAAGCCTAAACTGGAGATTGTGGTGAGCTCATGTGCTCCTCCCCTAGTTCCTGTGTTCCTTTTAGATATACATTGAGTAGGTACCACTAACATCCTGAGATCCCATTCTTTCATCATTGCTATTTCATCCCTTCCATCTACTTCTGGATGACTTATCTCAGTGCCTTCCTGTTAAGATCACTATTGTATGTATTCAAATTATCATTTTATTCAAAGACTTTGTTCATAGGCTTATACATGATCATTTTCACTTTTAATTTAATTTCCATTATAAGTAATTGACTAGAACATTATTAATGTTTTAGCTCAATTAAGTTTGACTGTTTTTTAAGTACTAATATAAGCCATTGATTGCTGCACAAATTCTCCCATTGCTTRAATACAGTACAATAGGAGACCATCTATTCAGCCATTATGCAGGAACTTCTAATTCTTTGAAACTTMTCATTCATAAACAGGTGACTAGAGGAAATATGCATCTCTTTTGTTTTGGTAAATGATGGAGGGAGTCAATTGTCTTCAACAACTCTAATGATATTCTGAGTTACTGACAAGAAAGAGTTATGCAATCTGCAATCATGGTATGGGAACAATTTCCGTTTAGATGAAACATTAGAAGTAAAATGGAACTTAAATACTTTTGTTATTAAAATAGGCTAGCACATTAAATTTCCTTTCATATTAGTTTAATATCAATTGCTTGATGAGTAAAAATTCAATAAAAATTAAAACATTTGTCAACTTTTCTGTTCTAGGTATTGGACTATTAATGAAAATAGACAAGTGAAATATTCTTAATTTCCCTTTTCAAGAAGTGCATGCCACATTACACACACACACACACACACACATGCACACACACACATGCACATGCACATGCACATGCACACGCACACGCATGCGCATACACACACACACACAGCAAAAGTAAATGACTGAGTACCTGTAAGATTGAGAAGAAAACCTCATGATAAGCATACTATCACATCCAAAGTTTGAAGGATTAATAAAAGTTAGGTCAATCTGACACAATAGTGGTCAATAGTGGTTTTAATATAGTGTTCGCCTATCCTTTTAATAGTATTTGTCTAAACAAACTGAAAACATGACTAGGCCATGTGAGCTAAACATGACTGGGTGCAAGAAGTAAAAAAAAGAACATCAAATTAGAGGAAACCAGGTGCTCCAACTACAGAGATGGGAAGCAGAAAAGCAGATGAATGAACTCTGAAAATATCAAGTTAAGTGAAACAAATATTGACCACTATTGTGTTTGAAAACATCTTGTTACTATTATGACTTATGCAGAACAAAGACCAGGAGACTGTGTTTCTTATTTAAAAAGAGTACATTCCAGGAATATGATTGCATGGTTCTTTACTGATACAATTTTCCCATCAAATTCCAATATTATAAGCTTCTTCTAGCTTCTTCTTTTCCAAGGATATAAGAATTGTTTAATTCTTGGAGATGTGCTTGCTTCTTAGTTGTCTAAAAATCTATCATCAGAAAGTATAATATAACATTTGCAGTTCATAGTAAAGGATTTTCCCAAACTCATCTAAATCTAAAGAAAGCCACTTGGAGCTGACTATCCACAGCACAGAATGGAATGTCACTAATTAGCAATAATTTGCTTTAATAAAAATATTTTTAGGAAACAATTACAACAATATTATATAGAAGGCAAAGACAGAAAAAATTCAAAATTCGACATTTTCATTTTTGTTTTTATAAATTAATCATATTTGTAGAATTACAAGTGAATAATTGATACAGTAAAATGTAAGTTAATAATTCAGATAGAGATCTTAGACACTCACTAGCTTATTTTTTTTTNCCTGGCTGTCCTGGAACTCACTCTGTAGACCAGGCTGGCCTCGAACTCAGAAATCCGCCTGCCTCTGCCTCCCAAGTGCTGGGATTACAGGTGTGCGCCACCACGCCCGGCCACTCACTAGCTTATAAAACCATATTAGAATAAAAGCATATCACTTTAAATACACATTAATTGGTAATACTGWCTTCCTAATATCTTGGAATCCAAAGGCTGTTGAATGCTTTCTACAAATAATATTTTTAAGGACTTTGAACACCTTGGGCATGTATTCCATTATTTTCTTTGTTTCATAAGCATTGGCTTTGAATGTGAAAGAGCATTGGACTATTTGTTTATTTTACACTCAACATACTCTTTCTGGATTCCTTTCTTCTTATGATTCTCCAATAACATTCTATTCCGCATAACTGTCCCCTCTATAAATCTGACAATCTTCCTGTTACTAGATTCTGAGCCTTCTTAAAATGTAGAATGTAACATTGTGTAGTGTGACTTGTTGCTCCAAATTTAAAGATTCTCTTTTCTATTCGTTATCTTGTAATGATTATGTCACAGAATCCACATATATCTTAAGTTCAATTTGGTTCAATAGAAATTTCCTAACTGGGATAAAGCATGCCCAGGCCTCTAGTTCAGGTAAAAGTTCTGTTCCAAAACTTGSTTTAAGTTCCTCTATAGTAATGCTTCTGAGAATTTCTGTTGTCCAGATAGTAATGATGACAAGCTGTATTTCATAAAACTCTTAGCAATTATAGAATGAAAAGAACAGACCACTCTATTCCATTTCCCTGTGGAATTTGTACTATCTGTAAGAGAATATGAAGTTGAAATTTGAAGTTAATATTTTGTTCCCAGAGACATATTAAATTCCTCTTCACAAGGAAAGTTGCTTAGGTGTTTATTTTTGATACAGTGGGCAGCAAAAAGTTTGAGGCTTTTAAACTTTATCTATTCCTCTGAGKATAAATTAATTAATTCATGGTCAAAATCATGATAAAGTCAGTAACAGAGAAAAACAATCCTGTTTTGACTTTGTGCTTTTTCCTTGACTTATCCACACTGTTTGTCATGAGTTCTTGAATTACATGAACACAAAGTAAGGATTAAGATAAAAAAGATAAAAATAAATACTGAAAATATGTCTTCAYGTAATAGCAATAAGCAAGTTCACTAGCAAGCTATCATGTCAGGCAAATGGGTTAAATATAAAATTCACTTCAGAAAAATATAAAATTCATCACATTTATGATTGTTGGAACTGGAAATAAAAACTTGTCCTTTTAAATACAAAATTCATACCTCTAAATAATCGTAGGGGCCTTTGTATCTTTATTCATTGTTTACTACTTCAATCTCACTATCAAATTATCTCTATATTTTTCTACAAATGCAAATTGTGGTAGTATGTTCTATATGTTTTATATACAGATACAAGTCAATTGTACAAATGTGTTTTCTGAACATAGAGTGACACCTATGAGATCTAGTCTAAGAGGAAATTATTCTGACTTTTAATAACTAGGCATGGAAGAATTTTGAGGGAACAATGTAAAGACTCTACATGAACTTGAAATTTCCTACTGGATAAGGGGTTGATATAATAAGAACCTTGTAACTTCTACATAAAAATATAGCAAATAATAGTAAACATACCAAAACAGATCTTAGACATTTATTAAAAACAAAAGTCAAAACTGGGCAGTGGTGGTGCACATCTTTAATCTCAGCATTTGGGAGGAAAGAAAGGTAAATGTCTGAGTTTGAGGCCAGTGCCAGGATCACTAGGTCTAGGCAGAGAAATTATGTTTGGAAAAAAACAAAACAAGCAAAATAATAAAAACAAGAAAATCCTGGGCCAGGGAGCAACATCAGTGAGTAGTGCTGGCCATGCAGGCACAAAAGACTAATTTGGAATATGCAATTTATACATTTGTTACATTAATGTAATTTGGGAGGCATGTATGTCCATAGAGTGCATTTTCAATGTATATTTTATATTTCATTTATATTTGCAAATTTATTTTATGATATAAAATGCTTTTATTCATTCAAATTTCAAATATATATGTGATTTATTTTTATTATTTAAGCAGACAATCTATATATCATACCTAAGTGTGTTTAACCAATCAAGTATTCAGAAATGAAACAATTAACTTATTCATATTATTCAAATATCATAATATATGTAAGCTTATGATGGACTTTATAAATCATACTCCTGGGAGAAGTAGCTCAGTACATAAAAGTACTTAACCCGATTTGACTTTCTTTACCCACTTATAGCACATAATCTTCACGACTCAAGCTCCAGGAGAATCAGCACCATACCTAACATTCATGGGCACTTGGTACAGGTGTGCATGTGGTACATAAACATCCTTGAAAGATAAAACCTTGTACTCTAAAGAGAATAAAATAGCATAAAATGTATTCACATAAAACTATTGATTGTTATAATTGAGGTAATGAAAATTTTCTAAACTTTTGATATTTAAAAAAAAAGCATTAAATGATTAAAGGTATTTCCATGCAATCAATACCCTTCTTGTAATAGTAATAAAATGAAAATATTTTCTAGAGCTGTTATGTACATAAAAGTTTTACTAATATCCATATACTGGGACTTCTTTTTCAATCTCTGAATCATACTTACAGCATTTTGCTATTGGACAAAACCAAATTTCCATACAGAGATATGTTCATATGATCAGACTATTTGATTCTTAACTATGAATTTGTACAGATGTTGAAAATATCTCTAATGGTTAAAGTGCAGTTTTCTTCCTTCTAAAATAGACATCTATGTGGTACTGTGAACCTTATGTAAGTATCTAAAAAATAGAGAAAAATAATATTTAGGTGCAATCACATTTTCATAGTGGCATAGTATTCTAAAGGTAAGTTAATCCTATACCTTAATGCATTTTAGTCACATGAAATTTGTTAAATCTCATAATTTAACTATTAAAATCTCATCTTAAATAAATCTCCATTCTTTTAAACATTAAGCATACACATACCTGTTAATTTTCAGGTCACCAGACCCTTCAGAGGGCACTGCAATTGGTTTTCCATGAAACCTCCTTCTCTCCTTGTCTCTAATTGTCAGTGCCTACTGTCCTCAGCAACATAGCCTGCTAGAGAGCTGAAAGCTAGGCACGGTGTTGTGAAAATTTAGCAATATTAAAGACCCTGAATGTACAACACACACAAATCAAATTAATTACAAATAAAAAGAGTTCTAAAGTTCAGTGTGTGTGTTTTACTATTATTATCACTATCATCATCTTCATCATCATCATCATCATCATCATCATCATCATCATCATCATTTTTATTATCTTTTAGTTTGTTCCTTTTTATGGCAGTACTTGCCTGAGTTGCATCATGAGACTTTGCTGTGTGTGATCTAAGGAATGAGTACATTTTGTACTCTATGTGCTATCGTGCTATGTAATGCCAATGAACCCTACTTGGTTCAAGTTTAGGTTCAAGGTTACTGTAAACTATTGCCTGTAGTGAGTTTAGTGCATTTATCAAGTTTTYTGTTCTGATACAGACACAAAGATTACCAAAGACTTTTATTATTTTTCTATTGCTATTTTCAGTATGAAAATATCTTTAGATTTTATCATGTTAATGTGATCAACTTTAAAACATACTGATTGATCTGATGACTTGACACAATTAAATGGATTTGGGTTCAGAATTAAAATAGAATTTTCATCTATTTCTAACATGACTCTAAGTATACTTCTGGGTTTTTGTACCACTTTTATGTAAAGCCTTGAGACCAACTCTTAAGAATGTTGAAGAGGAATGACATCTTGTTTTGCCTGATATCTAGTAGAGCTTTAATTTCTTATGTAGAATTGTGGAAAACTAACCTTATTAATGTAAGAATGTCTTTTTAAAACAGCATAAGAATATATATGTACACCAAAAAATGTAAAGTAAATGACATGGTGCATGATTAGTAAACGTTTCAAACACACATAATACACACACACACACACACACACACACACATACACACACACTCACACACATGCACGCACATGCACACACACGCACACACACATGCACACACACACACATACACACACACTCACACACACGCACGCACATGCACACACACATGCACACACACATGCACGCACATGCACACACACACACACATGCACACACACACACACACATATATAGGTATAAAATTAAGAAAATTTCTCAGGTAAAATCTTGTTGAGGGGTTGAATGCAGAGACTTTTGTATGAAGGTTGTGGATATAATTTCAGCACTTTTGTTTATTTTTAACAACACAGCACTCTTGCCATTTTTATAGATGTGTCTAATGTAAAGAACACATCTACTCAAGAGGTACAGGGTACTCAACTAGCAACCAATTCACTTGGAAGCAGACATTATAGAGCTATGGAAGGATACAAATATTAAGTGTCTAAATTTGAAAGCATGAAAATACAGTAAATGTTGCATAAAATCACATAGAAAAGAGCCTTTTCTTAGAGAAGTTTCTTAGGTAGAATACCAAACAAATACAAATCAAGGAAATGTTCATCTATGTTCCTAACCCTTTAAATGTCTGTGCTCTTAATTTTTTAAATTTAATTTTTAAATCATGTTCCTGCTGATGAATCAAAAATCTTCTCCAAAGTATGTAATTTACTTTGACATCTTAAAAATGCTTAAATGTTTGGTAACTGAGACATTTAGTTCTTAACATAAACTATACCCCCAAAAGTGCCTAAATGCCAATTTCAAAAATTTCAGAGTGGATATTACATCTCAATGTTACATATGTGAGTATAATTACCACACTGAAATGTAATGAAACCCTCATCATACCCACAATCAGTTCCCAAAAATAAAATCATCTCAGAGAAGGATCCAGGTGTTTGCTGTGAATGTAGAAATGAGTTGAAAGTTTTCCTGACTCTTCATCTGTAAGAAAAAGAAATATCTTTCAAAAATGTGACTACTATTTAGACTGTTCTCAAATGTTGTTTTACTGAATGTCATCAGCAGAGAGGAGATGGAAAGAAGTTCTATGCTCATAGTAGTAAAAATTCTATTCATTTTTAATGCCAAACCTACATTCTCATGAGCCAGCTCAAAATTATTGAGCCTGGGATGAAACACTTCCAAACTTCACTGCACAGATTGAGAGTTCTTGCTAAAAGCCTGTTTATTGTGCTATTTTAAAGCCCATATGGAAGAATGAACATCTTCTCTTTGGATCATTTCATTTTTTCTGTTAACTCTCAAATATCATAAAGTATGTTTTGCTTAGGATTCTACGACAAGATCAACTTAAATAATATGCCTGAAAAGTATATTAATAACAGTGGGTAATGATTCCATGTAAATAGTTGAGGGTTTACATTAAAATTTTACTTATTTCCTTCCAAACATAAGCTTTCAAGCAGTATTTGTTCGAATGATGAATTTTCTGATACATCATTTTTTTATATTTCTAAAGCTACCAGTTTTCAGAGAACAAATAGTAAATGGACATCATTCAGAAGAAAATGGCTTCTTTAGATTTTATACATAGTTAATGTGTTTTCTCTTTCAGCTATTGGCTGCATTTTTTTTCTTTGAACTTTTGGGCAATACATCCATAGACTGTATATTAACAACAACTGTCACAAATATGTCATCTCAACCAAATCAAGAATGTACTTGGTGACATCCTTTAATACCATAAAATAATCTAAAAAATAGTCATAGTCACCTGCATCATAAAAACCTGGGGAGTGAATGCCTTTACCTCATCTCAGTAAATCAATGAGAGTGTAATCTCATACACATAATATAAAATACAATTTTTGAAACTTTATATTAGACCCTGAAAATAAATTTCTATGCTTTTCTAAATCTGCAGAGAAACTATATACTGTGTGCCAAGCAAAATCCAGTTTACCTTCAGAAGTGTGACATATACACATATCCCTGTATTTACATGCCTTTGATTTATTGGAAGACTTCAAGACTGACACATATTCATGGGAACTTGAGCACATTGTTCTTGAAAGAGCAAGCAAATTTAGTAAAGTACTTTATTTTGTTTTGTTGATAAATGAAGAGAAAGGACTGAATTTATTACTATTTGGAGTAAAATATGCCACCACACCATGGTTGCACATCTGTTAGCTGTAAGGGAAACTTAAATAGTAGCTGTAAACTTCCTTCAACATTAAACAAGTTTACTTATACCAGCTACTTTAATTATATTGACTTACTAAATAAGAAATGACAGCGCAGATGACTTCAAAGTTTGTAGTATAATGATATCTTTCAAAAAAAAATCCACAAGACCAAGAATCTGGAAGATGTCCCCACTGTCATGAATTGATTATATTATTCTGTCATAGTTACTTCAATATCTTATTGTTATAAAAATTATTTTTAAAATATGTTTATATTTAAAATTTGATATAAACAAAATATCTATTCTAGGATTGTGCTAAGAAAAACTGAGTTAAAGTAAAATTTCCTGAATAAAAGAAATGGCTTAATGAACCATGAGGAATTATACTTGGAAATCCAATTGTGACCCAGTATCAAGAGCCTACTTTTAGTTAAGTGGCTGATGATTCAAAGAGCTGGTATAAAATAAGACACATTGAAAAATATCTATAAAAATGGTACCTGGTAACTTACACAGAGTTATAGTGATATTTTTTATTTATGCTTTGTTTAAATCCCATTTTACTCCTTTCAAGATGAAACTACTAGCATCCCTCTTTATTTTCTTTTCTGACCACCATTTATTCCAGATTTTCTACTCTTCTCCACTCTGTCTTCTTGCCAGTCTTTGTAGAGTTTTTTCATTGAATGGCACAGATCCCAAACTCAAGTGACAGCACATGCTGGAAAGGATATCAAGCAAGGGGAACACTCCTGCATTGCTGGTGGGATTGCAAACTTGTAAACCCACTCTGGAAATCAATTTGATGGTTATTCAGAAAATTGGAAATAACTGAAGACACAGCTAAACTGCTCCTAGGCACATACCCAGAAAGTACTCTATCACAGGATATGTGCTCTGCTAGGTTAACAGTAACCTTATTTGTAATAGCCAGAAACTGGAAGCAACCATTTGTTCCCCAACTGAATATGGATATAGAAAATATGGTTCACCTTCCAGTCTGAGCCATGCCCTGAGTAAACCTTGGGAGCTATCTCTGCACCTGGTCCCACAACACCCAGAGGAAGCTCGACTCCCAGATGCTCTAACATGCCCGGGACCATAGGTGTGGAGGCCACAATATCTGCCCCAAGACTGGGAGTAACTGGAACCCACGTGATCCAGGGACACAGGAGCTCCCTCTGGCCAGTCGCATAGGTTCCTGCCAGTCTGAGCCAGTTCCCTGAGCAGACTTTGGGTGCTAGCTCTGCACAGTGCCAAAACACCCAGAAGAAGCTCAACTCTCAGGTGCTCTAACATGCCTAGGAACACAGGTGATCGAAGACACCCAAGATCACAGGATCTCAAGAGTTCGGTCACACCAGGATTTCAGGATCCCAGAGGCAGCTTGACTCCCAGGAGCTCTAACACACCAAGGATCTCAGGATCACAGGATCTCAGAATCACAGGATCACAGAGACAGCTAGACTCTGAGAAGTTCTGACACAACCAGGATCATAGGAGAAACAGGCTCCAGTCAGCGACAGGGAAAGCAGCACTAGAGATAACCAGATGGCCATAGCAAAGCTTAAGAACATAACCAACAGAAACTAAGGTTACTTGGCATTATCAGAATCTAGTTCTCCCACCTTAGCAAGTCCTGGATATACCATCCACTGTAAAAGCAAGATTCTAAAATAACTTCTCATGTGATGGTAGAGGACATTAAGAAGGACATAAATAACCCCCTTAAAAAATACAGAAGAGCACAGGTAAACAGGTAGAAGTCCTTAAAGAGGAAACACAAAATCCCTTAAATAATTATAAGAAAACACAACCAATCAGGGAAAGAAATTGAACAAAACCATCAAGGATCTAAAAATGAAATTAGAATCAATAGAGAAATCACAAAGGTTGACAACTCTGGAGATAGAAAACCTAGGAAAGAGATCATGACTCATAAATGTAAGCATCACCAAGAGAATACAATAGAAAGAATGGAGAATTCCTGGTGTAGAAAACACCATAGAAAACATTGACACAACAGTCAAAGAAAATGCAAAAAGCAAAAATCTTTTAACACAAAACATCCAGGAAATCCAGGACACAATGAGAAGATGAAACTTAAGGATAATAGATATAGAAGAGATCAAAGATTCCCAACTTAAAAGCCAGTAAATATCTTCAACAATATCATAGAAGAAAACTTCCCTAACCTAAAGAAAGAGATGTCCATGAACATTCAAGAAGCCTACAGATCTCTAAAGAGATTGGACCAGAAAAGAAATTCCTCCAGTCACATAATAATCAATACATATAAAATAATCAAATATACAAAACAAATAAAGAAAGTAAGAAAAAATGGTCAAGTAACCTATAAAGGCAAACCTATCAGAATTACACCAGATTTTTCACCAGAGACTATAAAAGCCAGAAGATCCTGGGCAGATGTCACACAAACTCTACCAGCCCAGGCTACTATACCCAACAAAACTCTCAATTACCATAGATGGAGAATTCAAGATATTCCATGACAAAACAAAATTTACACAATATCTTTCCACAAATCCAGCCCTACAAAGGATAATAGAGGGAATACTCCAACACAAGGAAGGAAACTACACTTTAGAAAAAGCAAGAAAGTAATCTTCTTTCAACAAACCCAAAAGAAGATAGCCACACAAACATAATTTCACATCTAACAATAAAAATAACAGGAATCTACAATCACTTTTCCTTAATATCTTTTAACATCAATGTACAATAAAACGACATAAACTAACAGACTGGATACTTAAACAGGACCCAGCATTTTTCTACATACAGGAAAGGCACATCAGTGACAAAGACAGATACAACCTCAGAGTAAAAGGCTGGCAAACAATTTTCCAAGCAAATGGTCCCAAGAAACAAGCTGGAGTAGCCATTTTAATATTAAATAAAATTGACTTTCAAACAAAAGTTATCAAAAAATTAGGAAGGATACTTCATAATTGTCAAAGGAAAAATCTACCAAGATGAACTCTCAATTCTGAACATCTATGCTCCAAATGCAAGGACACCCACATTCATAAAAGAAACTTTACTAAAGCTCAAAGCACATATTTTACCTCACACTATAACAGTGGGAAAATTCAGCACTCCACTCTCAGCAATGTTCAGTTCATGGAAACACAAATTAAACACACACAGTAAAACAAAGAGAAGTTATGGTCAAAATAAATTCAACAGATTTTACAGAACATTTCATCATAAAACAAAAGAAAATATACCTTCTTCTTAGCACCTCATGATACCATCTCTAAATTTGACCATATAATTTCTCAAAAACAGGCCTCAACAGATTCAAGAAGATTGAATTAATCTCATGAATCCTATCAGATCACCATGGACTAAGGGTGGTCATCAAAAACAAAAACAAACATATAAAAAATAATGGAATGTCCACATACACATGGAAGGGGAACATCACTCTGTTCAATGATAACTTGGTCAAGGAGGAAATAAAGACATTAAAGACTTTTTATATTTTTGTGAAAAGTAAAGCACATCATACCAAAACTTATGGGACACAATAAAAACCCTGCTAAGAGAAAACTGTTAGTTTTAAGTGCCTCCAAAAAGAAACTGGAGAGAACATATACTAGCAGCTTAACAGCATACCTAAAAGCTCTAGAACAGAAAGAAGCAAATACACCTAAGAGGAGTAGACAGACTGGAAATAAACTTAGGGTTGAAATCAAACAAGTAAAAACATAGAGAACTATACAAAGAATCAACCAAACCAGGAGCTGGATCTTTGAGAAAATAGAAAAGATAGATAAGCCAGGCTAACAAGAGGGCACAGAGATAGTATCCAAATTAATAAAATCAGAAAAAAAATGGAGACATAACAATGGAAATCAAGGAAATTAAAAAAATCATAAGATCCTTCTACAAAGATCTATACTCAACGAAATTGAAAACCCTGGACAAAATGGACAATTTTCTAGACAGATACAAGTGCCAAAGTTAAATCAGGTTCAGATAAAGCATCTAAACAGTACCAAAACCATAAAGAAATAGCAGCAGTCATTAAGTCTCCCAAACAAAAACAGCCCAAGGCCAGATGGGTTTAGTGCAATATTCTATCAGACCTCAAAGCCCTAATACCAATATTCTTCAAACTATTCCAGAAAATAGAAACAAGATGAACACTACTCAATTTGCTTTAAGAAGCCACAATTAATGCTTATATTTAAGCCACACAAAGATCCAAATGGTGCTCGATCAACTGGCAGTTAGCATGTAGAAGAGCGAAAATCAATTCATGCTTATCTCCTTATACAAAGCTCAAGTGCAAGTGGATCAAGAACCTCCACATAAAAACAGATACACTGAAACTAATAAAAGAGAAAGTGGGAAGGAGCCTCTAACACAATGTCACAGGGATAAACTTTCCGAACAGAACACGAATGGCTTATGTGCTAAGATCAAGAATTGACAAATGGGAGCCCTTAAAATTGCAACGCTTCTATAAGTCAATAGGACAAAACAGCTGCCCACAGATTGGGAAAAGATTGTTACCAATCCGATCTCCTATAGAGGGCTAAGATCCAACATGTACAAAGAACTCAAGAAGTTAAACTACAGAAAACCAAATAACCCTATTAAAAATTGGGGACAGAGCTACATAGAAAATTCTCAATTGAAGAAACCTGAATGTCTGAAAAGCACCCAAAGAAATGTTCAACATCCTTAGTTATCAGGGAAATGCAATCAAAATGGCCCTGTAATTCCACCTTGCATCAGTCAGAATGGCTAATATAAAAATCTCATGTGACAGCAGGTACTGGTGAGGATGTGGAGAAAGAGGAACATTCCTCCATTCTTGGTGGGATTGAAAGCTGGCACAACCACTCTGGAAACCACTCTGGAGGTTTCTCAGAAAATGGAAATAGTATTACCTGAGGACACATCTATACCTCTCCTGGCCATATACCCAAAAGATTCTCCAACATATAATAAGGACACATGCTCTACTATCTTCATAGAAGGCTGACTTACACTAGCCAAAAGCTGGCAAGAACCTAGCGTTCCTTCAACAAAGGAATGGATACAGAAAATGTGGTACATTTACACAATGGAGTACTACTCAGCTATTAAAAATGAGTTTATGAAATTCTTAGGCAGATGGTTGCAACTAGAAAATATCAACCACGTGAGGAAACACATGGCATGTACTCACTGATAAGTGAATATTAGTCCTAAATCTCAGAATACCCATGATACAATTCACAGACCATATGATGCTCAAGAAGGGAGATGAATGTGTTGGTGCTTCTGTCCTTCTTAGAAGGGGGAACAAAATGCTCATGGGAGCAAAGAGGGAGATGAAGTGTGGAGCAGAGATTGAAGGAAAGGCCCTCCAGAGTTTGCCCCCACTGGGGAATCCATCTAATATATAGTCACGAAGCCCAGATACTCTTGTGGATGCCAAGAAGTTCATAATGACAGGAACCTGATATAGCTGTATCCTGGGAACCTCTAAGAGACAAATACAGAGGCGGATGCTCACAGGCAACCATTGGACTGATCACTTGGTCCTTAATGGAGGAGTTAAACAAAGGACTGAAGGAACTTAAGGGAGGACTTTCCAACCCCTTAGGAAGAACAATATCAACCAACCAGATGCCTCCCCCCAGAGCTCCGAGACACAAAACCACCAACCAAGGTCCCACACATGGAGGGACCCATGGCTCCAGTCATATATGTAGCAGAGGATAGTCTTGTTGGATAATAGCATGAAAGGCCCTTGGTCCTGTTAAGGCTAGAAGCCCCAGTGCATGGGAATGTGAGGGTCGGGAGACAGAAGTGGGTGGATTAGTGGGAAACACTCTCATAGAAGTAGAAGGAAGGGGATTGTATTTGGGGTTTCTCTGAGGAAACCAGGAAAGGTGATAACATTTGAAATGTAAATAAAATTATCCAATAAAAAATGAAAAAATAAAGAAAATATAGTTCAATTACCAAGTGGAATATTATTCCACTATTAAAAATAGGGATATCATGAATTTTTCAGGCAAATAGTCGGAACTAGAAAATATCCTGGTGAGCTACACCAGACCCATTAAAAGGACATTAATGGTATATACCCACTGATAAGTGTATATTAGTCAAAAAAAAAGTTTGTAACATCAATAATATACCTCACAGACCCAAAGAAGTTAAACAAGAAGGAAAGGCCAAGTGAGGAGGCGTCAATCAAAGTTATAACTGGGGAAGGATATAACTATGGGAAGCATAGGGATAGAGATACCTGGGTGGGATAAGGGAGAAAAAGGGAAAGGGGGAGGTATAGGAGGAGACAAGAAAGAGGCCCAGAGGGCCAGGAGAATGAATGGAAATATGCAGCTTTCAGGGGTGTGGTTGTGGGAAACCTCTAAGAAGTCAAAGAGCCCAGGAATGGAACCCGACGAGACCAACTCCATGTGTGAGAATCGACCCCCAGTGAAGTGACAGGCAAACCAACCCACCTATAAAATTTTCAGCCAAAATTGCTACTGTAAAAAATAGATTATATGGACAAAAATGGAGCAGAGACTGAAGGAGTGGCTGATCAGTGACCAGCCCAATTTGAGATCAATCCCATGGGCATGCAACCATCCCTGACACATTACTGATGCTATGTTGTGCTTGTAGTCAGGAGCCTAGCCAGGCTAGCTCTGACTCTACCAGAAGCTAACTGAGACCCATGCAAACTCTCAGATCCAAGGACTGGAAGAAGGTCAGGGACATCTATGGAAGAGGAAGAGGAAGAATTGAAGGAAATGAAGAGGATGGCAACCCCACAGGAAGATCAAGAAAGTCAACTACCCTAGACCCCTGGGAGCTTCTAGAGGCTGAGTTCCCAAGCAAAGAGCCTACAAGGGCTGCTCTGAGGCCCCTGCCACATATGTAGCAGAGGGTTGCCTTGTCTGGCCTCAGTGGGAGAGAATGTGTCTAATCCTTTAGAGAGTGGTACACCAGAGTTGGGGATACAGAAGACTGGTACCCTCTCAGTACTGAATGAGATAGTGGATGGGAAAAAGAGCTCTGCACGGGGCAATCAGGAGGGGCAACATCAAGACGTGAACAAATAAAAAAAATTAAAAATATAACTGCCGAGTTTGGTCTGATAAGAAAACAATGTGTAGACTGAAATGCAAAGACTCTGTATCGCTTTGTTACTTAGCACTCAGATTATTATCTCTCAATTACTTTTTCATCACATTGTTTTCTTTTATTTGGGCACTTCTTTTTCTTCTGCTCTAATAATTTATAAATCTTGCCCCAATGTCAAGACCTGAAAGATRAAAACAAACAAACCAAAGAAACAGAAACCATACATACTCAGACTACATAGGCCATATTGGTCATTTTGCTTTGAATCCCTTCTGAGCACACATATCCTACCATTATGCTTTTGTTGTATAATAAATGATATTTTAATATTAGTAATCATTACTGCTTTATAAAGCAGGTGCAGCATTTGCACTTTGACTCTATCTCCTGGAAGATACAGTCATATGTGTTATTCTTTTCTGTGCAATCCTTCTCCTTCTAAAGTTTTCTCTACACCATGAAATATTGGACAGTATACTAAATATACTGAAAAACTTGAGTCCAGTAAATCTTTCAGACATTGGAAAAGATAACCTAAACATGGGAATCTCTATTCAGTGTGATGTTTGATATCTCAAAGGAGAGCTGACAATTTGAAATAATACAAATTCATGTTTTTCCTTTTTCCTTTTACTCAATGATTTGAATATTAGTTTTGTGTCCATAAAGAAGTTACAGTTTTTTTTAACTAAGCAAAACATTATTTACTATTACTGTATTCTGACAAGTGGTATAGTATAAGGAAATATGGGAAATGAAGAATAAGACAAATATGTATAATGTGATCCATTTAAAAAATATGTAATGAAACTCATAAAATTCCAGGTGGAAAACTTCAGATGACAGGAAACTTTCTTGCCTAGCTGATGCAGGTTTATATGGAATTAACAAACCATGGAGGCAATTGAGAAAGGAATTTCCTCTTAGAAAAAAACAGCAACTAGAAAGCCAAAATATTTCAAGTGTGCAAGGGGTTAAAGAGCTGAAGTTCAGATAATGAACAGAGCAATGGGAATTGAGAAACCAGAGAGAGGCTTAGGAACTACTTTTGAAATTGTCTTTGGGGATTTTCTGACTTGTAACTGATTAATTTGGCAATTTATTCAAAGGTTTGAAGAACAGGTATATATAACATAGTATAAATTTTATATGAACAAAATGTTTTATTAAATACAAAACTATAATAAAAGTTTGACWTTCTAAATAGCTTAGATATTATTCTTTAAAATAACTCATTTACTGATTGTGTTTTAATATATATGTATTAATTTATTCACTTTACATTCCGATCACTCTCTTCCTCCHGATTGYGCCTGCACACAGCTATTCTCCTCCATCCAATCCCCTTCACTCTAGAGAGRGTCCGGGCACCCGTGGATATCCTCCTCCGCTACTTCGCCCAGGTTCAATGGCCCATTTTCTCCCCGTCAGGCCAGATAAGGCAACCCAGTTGGGGAACAGATTCCACAGACAGGCAAAGCTTTAGCTTTAGCCACTGCTCCCATTGCTGGGGGCCATACATGAAGCGTGAGCTGCATATCTACTACATATATGCAGAGGAGTGAGGACTAGGTACAGCCCAAGCATGTTCTTTAATTGGTGGTCCAGTCTCTGAAGCTCCAAAGGGTCTAGGTTAGAGAAGTCTGATAGTCTTACTGAGGAGTTCCTACCCCCTTCAGAACCTTGATCCTTCCCAACACTATAGATTTTTAAGACTAATCAGGTATGAAATCTGAATGCATTTGCCTGCCTTCTCTGAAGTTCATCATTCTTACAGATAACTGATAACAATAATGTTGTTTCTTATAGATACATCGTACATAATATTTGTGCTAATTCTTAAAAAGACATAGTAAGAGAAGTGTAAATAAATAAAATTATATTTGGTATACTTTTTATGATATACGAAGCCTAAATATGAAAGACCCATGTACAGAGACACATTAGATACTGTATTTCCCATGTTGATATTATGTTGACTTAAGTGTGAATAATGAAGTTGTATCAAAAGTAGGTTACTGTGCATACGTTGATGACAGAATCAATGCAAATTGTTCATACCAGCTGTACTGTGTGAAAGACAAAAAGGAAGGAGATGAAATAAATGTGATGATTTCAGGCATGCAATTGAATACAGTAGTGGATATTTATTGAAATAATGGCGGGAATGGGATAAGGGATATAAAAGTAAAGAAGAAAACTTCGTGCAAAGCATTCAATATTCACTTTGCTGCAATATTTTCTGTAACTTTAATGAATTCACTATGCCTGTTAAACATTCAAGGGGAGATGTCAAAATTCAGTTATGTAAGTAATAAATTCAGTCATGAGTTCTGAGGCTGAAGATGTAGACTTGGGACTTGCCAGCCTATTTAAAGTAAGGAGAATGGATGAGGTTGCAGATTGAGTACAGAGGCAGAAAAATGTCCAAGGACTAAATTCTGGGGCATCTCAGCATTTAGGTGTCAGAGAGACAAAGATGACACATAGAAGAAAGGGAAATGATTAAGTAGGATTGAGTGTACACAGGACATGGGTAGGTCAAATAAGATGTGATCTGAGGTTAATAACAGAAAGGTCACTGTAGACACCAAGATGAACAGTTTTTGTGTGGATCTGGAGATGAATTCTCAAAGCAGTGAGTTCAACAGCAAATGTAAAGGAAATGGAAGAAGAAACTCATACAGAAAATCACTCTGAGAATTTTTCTCTAGTGTTAACATAAAGAAGGACATATACAATACAGCATTTAATGTACATAAGAACAAATCAGTAGAATGGTTGTGAGATATCTGAAATATGTACTAAAACTTTTAAAATTTAGTGATGATAGGAGAGGGGAATGAATTAATTCTCATAGCAACACATACTAGAATTAAACACTATAATAATTTATTCAATTGAATGGAAAAATAGACACTAACTTTCTGTACATAATATGTAAGGTGATAGAGAACTTTGAGCCTAATTTACAAATAAAATATTTGAAATTCCATTACTCTTTCTTAACTTTTCCTTCTGTGACAATGATTTCTCTGAAAACATTATCATGATACTGAATAATTCTGGCGTGCATTTTAAAATTTACATAAAATATTCTCCTTGTTGCAGTTTATCTTATCCATAATTGGTACCTAACACAATACAACTTAATGTTTGCCTATCTAGATTTGAAATTAGGATGGAGGGATTTCCAGTTATGTTTTCTTAGGACTGTGCTATTTTTCAGGGTAAACACAAAATATGAAAAATATGTGTTGTAGTTTCAAATAGATGTAGTTTGATATAATAGGTTCATATTTTAGAAGCATAGAAAAATATCCTAGTGGTAAGATAGATATCAACAATGAACACCAGAATTGTTCTTTCAAAATGTGCTGGCTGGTGTATTCCTAACTACCTGTGAGAATTAGTTCCCCCTGAGCCTGCCGCCTAGGTACAAAAGTGAATAGGTAGTTTGGCTTGAACAATGGGCTCAAAGACCCCTGAAGATGCTAGGTGGTATTTGCATTGCAGTAGAGTAGTTGGTCCTGTAGCACATGCTAGGGGCATTCATGATGACGAGTTCTAAAAATAAAAAAAAATAAAAAAAATCAGAAAAAAATGGTTTATGTGATAGAAAATAAAAATAGAACTCACATTCACTATCTTTCCATTCTCTTTCTCTAAAATAAAAAAAAATCTGACTGAAACTCTACTTTAAGCCTGCAAGTGTGTAGATTTATGTCTCAGGCTCTAGTATTGGCACCATTGAGAAGAGGAGGAAGGTTGAGGTTGGCGTGGAAGGACAGTAAGTAAATAATCAGTAACCCGAGGAGCTTTGGGATAAACATCTTTCAAAATGATGTGGATGGAGAGAAGAGACAGATGTTTCCCTGCAGGGAGTAAGCAAGGGAAACATGTTCTCTCCATGTGGAAAATGAAGAACTGAAAATGTATTTCCTGTGTGTTTCACATTTCCTGGTTCTGACAGCAGAGATCCAGCTAAGTCCCTGCTTATGGAGTTCATAAGACATTTTTATGTATTGGAATTAAATTCTTCCTCCTTTAGTTTATCTGATGGAGACATTTAGCAGACTATCTGGCACATCAAGCATTTACTAAAATACAAATTGGATGTCGTTTGCTTAAACTTGCCATAAGCTTTCTTTATATGATACACTAAACATCATCATTATGCTATAAAATGTAATAGAAGCAAACTGCCTGAAGAGACTCAGCATTTCAGTTGTGGTAACCTGGGCTACAGTTTTTAATTTATTTCTTTATTTTTTTAATTCATTTAAGTTTACTTTTAAAAATACAAGACTCAAATCAGCCACTAAAATGTTTTAAATATGTTGAAACAGCTGGAAATGTAAATTAGCTTTTGCATCTGGCAAATCCATGAAATATACATCATTTCCACTTTATGAACATATTACACACAATCACAGGCATATATTTCTTTAAAAAAAAGTGCAATAGAGGAGATCAGGGATGTGACACATTGGATAAAAGCACTTGCTTCAGAGGCATAAAGACCTGATTTCCAATCCAGGGAACCACATAAAATGCCAGGAATAGCAATTAGATCTGTAACCCAGGACAAGTGAATCAAAGAGAAGATACTCCCAGAGGCTTTTGTGATAGCAGAGTAGGGGAAAGGGTTATATCAATATTCAGAGAGATACTCTGTTTCAAAGAATAAGGCTGGCAATGCTAGAGTAGGATACCCTGTGTTGACATGCTCAGATACATACCACCCTCCACACACAAGTGTGTAAACCTATATACCAGATATACACACACACTAAAATACTGTAATATATCCACTGATTTTTGGCAGTTTCAAGTAAAATCACTACATATATTAAGTAAAATATACTCCTGTGGTATTCATATTGCCTTGTATAACAACTAAAAGGGCTAGAATGTCATGTGTTGCATATATCCCATGTCTATAAATGGCAGTACTTAGGTTGCTAGCATGTTCAAAGCATATTTTGGAGACCAAGAACTGGCATTAACCAGGAGCTTATTGGAAACAGAAATTACAGATTTCTCCTAAGCACACTGAATTTGAAAGCAAATTTTCTTAACAAGGCCTCAGTCTCATTTGTTTGAATATCATAGTTTGAGGAGCATAGCTTCTATTATTCCTGTATCCATTAATCCTCGATGTGATATAGTTATTCCTACAGAGAAAAGAATTTGGTGATGAAAATGCATGCATAAGGTTTTACTGAGAAGCTAATGCCACATTATTAACATGGTTATTTATTACATATCACATAATTTCCTCCAGATTAATATTTTTGGTAGTATTTAATATATTCCTACTAATGAAGTAGAATAATACAACATATCATTCCAGAGCTAAACTAATCAAAATGCCACAAGCTTTAGGGTTAGTGATATCATTTCATTTAATATTTTTTGCTTTTCTTTCTTTTTTTTATTTAATTTTTTTATTGGGTATATTCTTTATTTACATTTCATTGACCTTTTCCTAGTTTCCCCCCGCCAATGTCCCATATGTTTTTTCCCTCTCCCCGTTCCCCTATTCACCACTTTCCTGTCTTGGTATTCTACTACGCTGCTGCATTGGGCCTTTCCAGAACCTGGGTCCACTCTTTCCTTCTTGTCGGACAGCATTTGGTAGGTGGATTGTGTCTTTGGTGTTCCAAGATTCTA
>BDUI01000105.1:394670-409001 GCA_002335545.1 Apodemus speciosus | reverse complement strand
TGGGATGAAGCCAACTTGATCATGGTGAATGATCGTTTTGATGTGTTTTTGGATTCGGTTGGCCAGAATTTTATTCAGTATTGTTGCATCAATGTTCATAAGGGATATTTTTTGCTTTTCTTAAGAGCAGTGGTTATTTGTCTTGAAAATGTTTACTGTACAGTTCTTTCTGATATTTGTGATCTTTACTGTTTATGTCATAGTGAGGCCTCCTTAGCCCTCCATTGCCTCTATCACCAAACTGCTACATTTTTATTTCTAAACTTAGGTCTTACATTCATTGCTATGCTTTTTATTCATCAGCAATCTACCATTCAATTAATTACCACTGATTTCATAAAAATTGTAATATCAGTTAATTTCAGGTTATTTAGAGCAAAACTGGTTAAATAATTTAAATTGTATGTGACTTTATGTTACATACACTTTTAAAATTTTCTCCATTGCATGAATAGAAATAATATGTCACCACTTCAAAAATTGTAATAAAATGAAAATATAAGAAAAATATTATTCTGTTTGAATTACTAGTGTATGGCATAAACTCTAAAGAAGATTTTAGAGTGTGAAGGATGATTGGTATAGGAACTATATAACAATGAAATGATTTATAACATTTTCTCAATGGCTTATTTATATTATATAAGATTCCAGAAAATATTTGATGTTCAATACAATAAAGGACATGGATTCAAAGAAAAATAAAATAACTGAGAATACTAACAAGTTAGAGGAAGAAAACAAATGAAGGGAAATTGTTCTAAAAAGTCCTGGTGAGCAAAAGTAGTTATTTAGGAACAGACATACCTACAATTGTAGGTAATAAGGGAAAAATAGCAAGTATATAAAATAAATGGAATTATATTAAAATATTTCTAAAACAAATAGGAAAATGTGTATTTTGCTTCAAATACATTTTCCAAATTAACTGAAGAATATTTCTTAGATTATTTTTTTAGACCTAAATATTTATTGGGTAATAATTTGTTCATGTAACTTTAGCAGAAACTAGTGATATCTTTCTGGAATACATATGTCTATAGCAGGTTGTATGTCTATAGCAGGTCTCTGAAACGATGAGATGCAGTGCTAGACAAAACCTATGAGGCAAGAGCATTTCTGGTACAATTTGGGAAAGAAGATAGACATCAAACAAGACTGCGGATTGTTAAATTTTAAAATTTCAGGATATTAAAAGAGAAAATACATCAAGAAATTTTATACTAGATTGAAGGTCATGGAAACTTGCTAGGGGGAAATGACATTTACACTAAGACTTGAAAAATAAGTTAAGAGTTCTCCAGACTAGGAGAGCAATTCGCACAAAGATTGCAAAGTGAGAATCTAGTTCAGCAATGTTGGTGGGTGACAAGTGAGGTTGATATTTGCAGTAAAGATTAAAATAGAAGGTAACTGTATCAGGTAATCCAGACAGAGGAATTCACTCTGATCATAAAGATGCTATCACAGATATACTGGTTGAAGTTGGCATTATTGACATTTGTCCCAAGAAATAATCACTCTTAAACAGAGAAAGCAGATTATGTATAAGTTTTAGTTTGTACTATATCAGTTACAAGAGTAATGAGCTATTCAATAAGGGAGTAATTATGATTGAGGTCAAGGGCGAAAACATCAGATAAAGAAGAACTAACAGAAAGACACAAAAGACACGTTTTGTATATGGAGGAAAAGCAAATAAGATAGAAAAATGTAATAGAACTTTTAAGTGAGGGAAAATGTCTAATATTATTGATATTGACAGGTTTATTATGGTCCATGAAAAAAAACTAGATGTACACATGGATTCTTAATACCACAAGATTGTCTGGAGTCTCACTTCTTGAGTTCTTTGTATATATTGGATATTAGCCTTCTATTGGATGTAAGGTTCCTAAAGATCTTTTCCTAATCAGTTGGTTGCCATTTTGTTCTATTGACAGTATCCTTTGCCTTACAGTAACTTCATAGGTCCCATTTGTCAATTCTTGATATTAAAGCATAAGCTATTGGCTTTTTGTTCAGGGAATGTTCTCCTGTGCTCATGTGCTCAAGGCACTTCTCCACTTTCTTTTCTATTAATTTCAGGGTATCTTGTTTTATATGGAGGTCCTTGATCAACTTGAATTTGAGCTTTGTACAAGGAGATAAGAATGGATTGATTTGCATGTTAATGGTCAGGTGAACCTGCAACATTTGTTGAAAAGGCTAGCTTTTTTTTCCCACTGGATGGTTTTAGCTTCTTTGTCAAAGACCAAGTAACCATAGGTGTGTGGGTTCATTTCTGTGTCTTCAATTCTATTCTATTGATCTATATGCTTGTCACTGGACCAATACCATGCAGTTTTTATCACTATTGCTCTGTACTCTTTGCGGTCTGGGAAACTGATTTCCCCAGAAGTTGTCTTATTGTTGAGAATAGTTTTAGCTATACTGGGTTTTTGTTACTCCAGATGAATTTGAGAATTGCTCTTTCTAACTCTATGAAAAATTGAGTTGGGATTTTGTTTGGTATTGCATTGAATCTGTAGACTGCTTTTGGCAAGATGGCCATTTTTACTATATTAATCCTGCCAATCTATGAGCATGGGAGATCTTTCCTTCTTCTGAGGTCTTCTTTGATTTCTTTCTTCAGAGACTTGGAGTTCTTGTCATACAGACATTTCACTCATTTGGTTAGAGTCACACCAAGATACTTTGTCTTGTTTGTGACAATCATGAAAGGTATTTTTTCCTTAATTTCATTCTCAGCCTGTTTATCCGTTGAGTATAGGAAGGCTACTGCGTTAATTTCATATCCGGCCACTTTACTGAAGTTGTCTATTAGCGTTAGGAGTTCTCTGGTGGAGTTTTTAGAGTTGTTTAAGTATACTCTCATATACTCTGCAAATAGTGAAAGTTTGACTTCTTCCTTTGCAATCTGTATCCCTTTGACCTCCTTTTGTTTTCTAATTGCTCCAGCTATAACTTCAAGTACTATATTGAATAGATATTAAGAGAGAAGTCAGCCTTGTCTAGTTCCTGATTTTAATGGGATTTACTTCAAGTTTCTCTCCATTTGGTTTGATGTTGGCTACTGGCTTGCTATATATTGATTTTAATATGTTTAGATATGGGCCTTGAATTACTATCTTTCTAAGACTTTTAACATGAAGGGATGCTGAATTTTGGCAATGCTTTTTCAGCATCTAATGAAATGATGATGTGCTTTTTTTTCTTTGAGTTTATGGAGTTGATTACATTTATGGATATCCAAATATTGAACTATCCCTGCATCCTTGGCATGAAGCCTACTTGATCATGCTGATTGTTCATTTTGATGTGTTCTTGGATTTCATTGGCAAGAATTTTATTGAGTATTTTTGCATTGATATTCATAAAGGAAATTGGTCCGAAGTCAGAATGCCTAGGATCAATAGCTTATGTGACAGCGGGTGCTGGTGAGGATGTAGAGAAAGATGAACACTCTTCCACTGTTAGTTGGAAAAAAGACAAATGAAAATTAAAGCTTCTTTGAGATTTTATTTTCACCCAGTCAGAATGGCTAAAATGAAGACTACAACTGAGGAGTAACGCTGACATGATGTAGGAACTGGGAAACCTCAATCGTTATTGGTGAGTTTATAGACTGCTGCAGCTACTCTGGACAGCCATGTGAAAATTCTCAATGACTAAAATTGTATCTCCTATATGACTAAGCTACAGCACTCCCTGGCATTTTAATTGTATTTTGCTACTTAAAGAATATCCTGCAACACACTCTTGTTGGTAGTGAGAATGGCATTTTGAATATGTTCTTTGTTATAATATGGTTTTGCTGTGCTGGCCAATCTTTATTTCTCTAGCACATGAATAGATGTAACTTCCTAAAATGTTTTTATTTTTGTCTAGAAATATATGAGTCTCTATTCACTTAAAGATCACAAAGATCTATTTTTCTTCCTCTTTAGTTGGCATGTACCAGTAAATAATGTGACTATTCTTTGTTTATAGTAAACCTGTGCTTTTTATATTATATGCTCCCATGAGCAGTATGACTTCTAATTGAAACAAGTTCAAATATATTTTATGTTTTTATAACTAGCTCAGAAAAACTGGCAATAAAAACTTATGTCTTCTCCATATATTTTATGGGTTCTTGTCAAATTTTAGGTTCAAGTAGCATCTACCATTTGAAATCATTTCTCTTTTTCCAAATATATTTATTCACTAAAGGGTGTATACATGTATGGATATACACATGTAATTATCCTTTCTAAATTTATTAAATTATTTAATATTTAAATATGATACTATATTATAAATATGAGTAATGATGTACTCACATTTTATTTAGTTGAAAGAAGGAAATCAATTGTACATATTAAAAAATGAAAAGTTAACAAGATATTTTGGATCAGTTCTGAATGTGTATACTTTACACTCATGGTTAGAAATGTACATGGAGGAATTTTAATTAGTTCACAAAGGAACTTTTATAACCTTGCAAGATCAATTTCAAGAGATATTATACATTTAAATGAAGAATCATAAAATATCCAATGCATAAACACATAAACAAATAACATCAGGATCTTAGAAAAATAGAGCACTAGAAAAAAATAAAGTTTTAAAAAGTCCATTAAGTATTCAACTTAGTTAAAAAGAAAGAAATAAGGAAAGAAATAAAGAAAAAAGAAAGGAAGGAAGAAAGAAAGAGAGAGAGAGAGAAGAAAGAAGGAAGGAAGGAAGGAAGGAAGGAAGGAAAGAAGGAAGGAAGGAAGGAAGGAAGGAAGGAAGAAATTTAAAAATTGTAAAGGAAAGTGGAACGACCAAGAAAATAGCGTGTTACTCAAAATATCAGAATCAGAAAGATGATAGGATTCCTTGCACAGAAGGGTAAAAGTAAAAAAAAATAATATTACAAAGATTTAACATTTTTCTTTCTTCCTTTCTTTTTTCTTTCTTTTTTCTTTCTTTCTTTTTTCTTTCTTTCTTTTTTTCTTTCTTTCTTTTCTTTTCCTTTCTTTCTTACTTTTTGTCTTCCTTTCTTTCAGCCACTTTTATTGGTATTTGTGCTAAACAGAAAGTCAGTGCATAATCCTGACTGGCTTTTTATTTACCCTCTAGCCTTTGTAGATCTCAGACTTGCAATCCTCCTCCCCTATACTCAGGAGTGCTGGAAATATAGCCTTGTACCACCAGACCTGGCTTGAATATTATACAAAATATTAATTAGAGAAGGAATGATAGATCCTGTTAGTCAATTCTCATTTTAATTGGAAGAAATAGGGCAGTGTAGATTAATGGTGGGATTGTCTCACATGATGTGGATGTGGAGATTAAGCAAGGAATTAGTCCATAGGCTAGAGTTTGAGAGATGTAGTTTAAACCCAAAGACTATGTGAAATAAAAACTACTGCAAATTTTGGGAGTCTTAAGGAGAATGGTCTAAATAGGATCATCTGTTTGAATACTTGGCCTCTACTTTGAAATGTGTTACAGGATATTTACTTACATTGTGAAAACTGAGATTTCCAACTGTGAGAATCTGTTTCCACAGATTCTGACTCAGCCTTTGATGCTAGACTTTTTTGCTTACTGTAAACAACTGCCTGTAGTTTAGCTCAGCCTTAGCAAACACCTTTATAGAAGAACTAAATAAATTCAACTCCAGGTCCAGAGGAGGATCAAGTTACCAGCTAATAGGTAGTAAACATGGGTCTTTGTGATGACATATATTTAAGACATGGTGGAGAAAGAGGAGAGCTTTTACTTTCTGGGATATTAGGGGAGTATGAAGGTCCTCTGGGTACTTTCTCTCCCTCTATGAGCTAAAAGGCTCTCACCAGAGTCTTCATTTGATAAAACCAAACAACTGGGACTTTGTTTTTTACAACAGAAATGTTCAAGGAGGATTGGGAGATATTACCCTGTCCATGAAAATGTGTTTCTTGGGATGGGCTTTGATGCTTAAGTACACTCACCCCACCCATTCTCCTGGGTCTCCCTCCTGCTTCTTCCCATGTCTGATCCTGTTCCCCTAATCCCCCAGCCTTCCCCTCTTTTACCCAGGTCCCTCCTTCTCTCTGCCTCCCATGACTATTTTGTTACCCCTTCTAAGTGGGATTCAAGTATCCTTACTTTGACCTTTCTTCTCATTTAACTTCTTTGAGTCCATGGGGTATATCATGCACATTCTGAGTATTTTGGCTAATATCCACTTATCTGTGAGTACATAAATCCTAGCTTAAATTTTACTCCTTATGAAAAGACACCATAACAAGGCAACTCTTATAAAGAACAATATTTAATTGGCTCTGGCTTACAGGTTCAGAGGTCCAGTCCATTGTTGTCAAGGCAGGAGCATAGCTTTTTCCATGCAGTCATAGCACAGGAGGAACTGAGAGTTTTGCATCTTTTTCTGAAGGCAAAAAGAACCCATCCCCACAGTCACACCATTCCTCCAATAAGGCCCCATCTAACTCCAACAAGGTCATACCTCCTAATAGTACCACTCTCTGGCCAGAGTATATTCAGACCACCACATTCCACTTCCTAACCCTGATATGTTTTTTCAAACACATGACATGCCTAGCCATAGTACAATTAAAAATATATTTATTCCAACTCCATAAGTCCTCATAGTCTATAAGAGTCTCAACAATGTTAAAAGTTCAGGAAAACTGCTAACACAGAATAGAACTAGCCTAAAAGAAAGAATTTGGTTGTAGTCAACAAAAGATGGCCTTCTGAAAAGGAATTTCAGATGTCTGATATTCTGTGGCTACAAAAGAACTGTTACAGGGAAGACCACAACATCATACCATACATGTCCATTTTGGTATGGGTTACCTCACTCAGGATGATATTTTTTTACTTCTATCCATTTGTCTGCAAAATTCATGATGTCCTTGTTTTTAATAGCTGAATAGTATCCCATTGTGTAATTATACTAAAGTTTCAGAGGTTCAGTCCAGTGTCATCAAGGCAGAAACATGGCAGCATCCAGGTAAGCATGGTGCAGGAAGAGCTGAGAGTTCTACATCTTCATCTGAAGAAAGTCAGGAACAGACTGGGCATACTTTCTCACTGAATTTAATCTTCAAAAGGATGAGGTGTTTGGATTCTGTATGGTGTTCTTGGAAATATCAAGATGTACAAGTTCTGGGGAGGATCTGCTTTTAGTCTGTACTATGGAACGTTTGTTTATTTAGTTGTAACAGTCATCAATAAACACAGTACTGATGTCCACCCTGTGGAGTTTTTCCCAAGTAAACCAGTGATATGTCAAGAAAATCCATTCCTAAGATCTATTCAATTATGAAAACCATGTTTTAATAATAAATTGCTGGATATGCTTTATAAAATTGGACTGCAGGATGCTGCTAACCTTTAACTTAATCAGAAATGTTAAAATAAATAAGAATACTAGATTTGAGATGAGTAGTCAAACTCAGAACACAGAGTTTACATGACTATGTCAAAATATTTGATTCAACTCAACCTAAAATTAGAATATATACATATACGTATATGTATGTGTGTGTGTGTGTGTGTGTGTGTGTGTGTGTGTGTGTGTGTGTGTGTGTGTGTATTTCTTGGAATCTATTTCTGGGCATACTTAACTATATTATAAGGGAGTAGCACTGGCTTGTCTTCTACTTCTCACAAAACAACGATCTTCATATTCTCCAGTGTTTTCTTATGAAGCTATCACTGAACTCAAAGTCTAGTCCTTTGTACCTGCCATGTTCAAAGGAAAATCAGGCTAATTTCAAAGGAAATCTTTGAATGTGTATTTTGTCTATCAAAGATAGTCTTAAATGTGTTCCCCAATTTTTACTGTAAGACTTGCTGAAACATGGGCATGTCAAAAGGAAGAGATGTTTTCTCTGGGTTATCTCTAGAAAATGTAATTATTAGAAAGGAGAATAAATGAGTAACTAGCTCAAAAACTAGAGATTGACTGCTACTGTCTTATAAGATTCTGTACTTATCAATTGTATAAGAATTATTTTGATATTTTTCCATATGTCATTTGATTTTTTAAACAAACTGTATTTAATTCACCTTGCAATAAGGCCTTTCCTCTTATATTTTAGAAGTTTTTATTTTATATGTTTTCTGGAAGTTTAAGGAACAAAAGAAATGCTTTCTAAGCCTATCATAGAAGCACTCTTCTTTTTCATTAAAAATTAATCCAAAGAACTAAAATCATGCCTTATTTTTTCTCTCTTTGCCTGTAGATTCCATAGCTTGTCCTACTTACATATTTATAATAATGAATAAAAGAAGTTAAAATCTGCCAACAACCTTCAGAAAGTTTCTTTACACTTCTTCACTTAATAAATTTGATTAATTTTCTTGTTATTTTATTTCAATACATAAGTTTCATACATATATTTTCTGAGTCCAACATAGTATCCTGAAATCTGTTAGAACATAGCATTATCTCAGAAATCAAATTAATACAGTTTTGAAGGTACTGACAAACAGAGCCTTCACGAAACTATTCATATCTACAGACATGTGGGTTCTGAGTGCATACACAAACACACACATACACACACACGCACGCACACACACACACGTTACTTACAAAATTATGTAAAGAATTAGGAAGTCAAATGAAAGCAGCGTAGACCCACTGAACTGTGGGCTTTGTGAATATGGAGACACCTTCAGAAAAAAATTGATTGTCATATGCTAATATTACATGATGACTTTTTAAAAACTTATCCTCAAGGAACTATAAAGTTACTAAAATAATACTTATATAAAAATAAGATAAATAACACAATGTTGTCTAAGGACAAACTTTCAGACTGTTTTTACTGAATAAAATCATTTATTTCCTTTAACACCTATTTTTCACCGTTACTTAAGTGTTATTATAAATTTTCTTCTACTATGATTCCCCAGTTTTTCTTTTTTCCAGTTGATAGTAACTGAGGAATGGAAGGTATGCTCCAAAGTTTCCTCCTTGACAAATGATGGTCTTTCACAGAAACTCACCCCTAAGGACCCATCATTTTAAGTAAAAGTCAGCAGCGTCAGTTTGTTCCTCATCTAGAGCAAATAGGTCTAGTCAAAATAAGAGAGGTGATTGAATCCCATAGATTGATCCGTATGCCTTTTCAGCATTACTGCCTTAGGAAAATGGATGAAACAACCCCAAATCTAATGAACAAAGTGCCTTGCAAATAGAATCACAGAATGTTGACAAATGTAAATTTCTATGGCCCCAATGAGAAATTGGCTTATGATAGGACCATCAGAATTAAGCTCCAGAACTATGTTACAGAAAGGGCTCAAGATGTTTAACTGTAGGCATGCTTTGTTTCCTAACTCAGCCAAATTTCAATGCATGCTGGAGACTCTTGTAATGGGGACCATTCAGCTGTGTGCACTGACATCCAAATTGGCATGACTGAATGTCAAACCCTGAACACAGCAGAGTACAAAGGAAGGCTAGAGACCATTTTTTCTTCATTTTTTATGAAAGATGGTTAATGGTCTTGATGTGACTCCAGCTCTAAAATGTTACTGGCATGAAGTGCTACCAATTATCCAGGCTTCCTTTGCCAAAGCTGCATTGAAAATGAAGCTATTTTCCAGATTTTTTTTTCAATTTTGTAAATGGTAAGCTTAACGACCCCATTCTCTGCGTGTCTTTGGCAATGAGATGTTGATACAAAACAGTAATGTAAAAATAACATGAATATTAAACTGTAAGCCCTTGCTGTGATGTTTCTCCATTTGTAAGGACTCTGTTATTAGAGGGAAAATATTACCTATAACCAGGGACTTAACTTAGTTGAAACTTGTCTAGTTATTTCTTAAACCATGTTTGGAGATACATAGTAATCCTTCTCTGTGTGTGGCTACCAGAAAATAGTTTGACTTGAAGTCAAGTTAAATATCATAATGGTTTTCCAAGTAAATTTAAATATTTTTGATAATATTGATGCACTTACTGTTTTATAAACACTGTGTGTTTTATAGCAAAATGCCTGAGTCTGAGTAATTTACAGAATTTTCTTGGCTCCTGCTTCGGAAGGCCAGTGGTTGTTCTACCTAGAGTGTGTTCCCAGTTGCATCAGGCTATAACACAAAATAAGAAAGGGCCATGCTTGTGGCTTTGACCTTGTCTCATGAGACTCAATCTCATCATATATAATCTAAGTCATCACAAGGTATAGTGGTAATCTGCTCAACAGGAAGAAGCTTCCTCTAATTCCTGTTTCTATAATAAAGTGAAAATAATCTGAAGAGTACATATGCCATTTCAGGAACAGAGATGAAACATTTTATTATATTTAATACCAGAAACACAGATTCTTTTATATTTATAAGTCCCCTGAATTCTAGAAACAATCATTTTAAAAGCATGTTCATAAATATCCATCAGAATCATTTTATTCTATTTTAAACACTCTGATACATATATATGACTTAATCCAAAATCTATAGTCATTTTTATTTAACAGTTCAAATTGTTTTTTCACTTTATTCAGAATAGTAATAGTTACATTAAATACTGTTATGCTTAGCTTATTATTCATCAATTTAACCTTCTTTAGAGTGTATATGTACTAAATGCAGAGGATAAATGATATAATATGGTATACCTTCCTTGGGAGCATAAAGTATGTTTGAATCATGATAAAGAACTCAGCACTGGTGATAAACAATATGGACTGATAACATGCTAGAACATTTAAATGTATTGTTATACAYCAAATGTTTAAAACAAAAAGCATCCATTATGTAAAACAATACATGTTATTTGTTCAAATTTACACTCAGTTCAGCAGTTTGCTTTTCTAGACTTGTAAAATGCACAAAATATATAATATGGCATTGTGTTATTGTACCGAATGCATGCTCTGTGTATGTTTCTTCACAAATGAAAGCTAAAAAAAGCACTGATGTATTTATTTTGTGCTCTACCCTTTGATAATTAGGAAACTAGAAATCTTTAATAATAGGAAGTTTTTTTTCCTTAAATTCTTATCATATGAAACAGAGCCCATATTCCCTCTGTTTCATAAGTTTAAAAAGTCATAATTAATATACACCCATAATTTCATCTAAATTGAATTAATTGAATAAATAAAGAGTTTGTTTTCACAAAAGGCCATGTTTTGCCTAACTATGCATCAGACTGGTGACAATTGTTGGAGGAAAGGAATAATTTAATTAACATTAACATAAAATAAAAATTATTGAGAAATTTCAGTATGAAATTATGAGCTAGAAGTTGATTCTTTGGTGAACGAGAGAGTCAGAAAAAGGGGGAATATGACTAGGTTCTAAAGAGAAATTGAGAATAAGGCTGAGTATCCATCAATGAATCAAAGGAACAACTGAAAATTGTGTAAAATAAACATGAGCAATATACCAGTAAGAAATAGATACTCCTTCCAAAGGCAGTTTATTTTCTTCCTTTATGGCTCTTGGTATTGTGCCTTCGAGAGAAAAGAGCTTAATTAGAATATGCCCAAAACAGATGTGGAAGAAAAATACAAGCTAGGCATACAAACAGGATTAAAAACAGGAATGTGAGAAGACAGAGCAACATGACTGCCCGAAATCTTATAGTTCCCCAATTACTGATTTCAACTAGAGCCAGATAGGCAGTGTGAAGGATGACTACAGTTCAGTGCTAAAGAATAATCAGTGATCCTGAAGTAAGTGCAAACAACCAAAGGAATGCAAGCCAGAATACAGAAAGGAAAATCAGAAGCAGTAGTCAATGCAAAAAGGATAAGGAAATGTGCAATGTTCTGGGTCAGTAACACAGGAGAAAAATGGAGCCAGGTAATTGAGATTTCAATGCACAAAAGTACCTGTTGGAATATTAGTAAATTGAATGATAAAAAACACACTCTGGAAAGTAACATTAGTAGATGTTCAGTGAATGAAAGAAAGCCTGTCACTGGGAGACAAGGTTAATCAAATACTGACTTCAGACATCACAATGAAAAAAATCTTTGATTTAATTTCGTTTCTATTGTTGTGAAAAAAAAAGTCCTTGTCCCAAATCGAATTGTGAGAGAAAAGGTTTATTTCCATTACATGTCCCAGGTCATAGTTTTTCACTGATGAAAGGTAGGGTAGGATCCTAAAGCAGGAACCTTGACTCAGTGACTGAATTAAAGGCCCTAAAAGAATGATGCATTCTGGCTGGCTTCTCAAGGATGAGTCCTCTACATTTCTAATATAAGCCTGGACCATATGCCCAGGGATAATGCCTTTGACAATGAACTGGACTCGTCTACATCAATCATTAATTGAGAAAATACTGCCACAGATTGGGCTATTGGTCAATCAGATGATGTCAGTCAGTTCCTTAAAGTTCCCCTCTATGTAGATGGCTCTATCATATGTCTAGTTGGCAAAAACAAAGAATGGCCAACAATATAACACATTCAGGTTTTCCCTAGTCAGTATTTTGGGTGAGTACAGCTGGAAAGTTATTTAGCCTCTATGGGGCAATTCGGGGGGAGATACATCCATCTGTCTAACATCCAGTCTTCTGTGCAGTGCAGTTTCCAAGTTTCAGCTTAGGAGAAGATGGCCACTGAGGCACAGGTCATTCATCATGTAAGAAGCCAGCTCAGAATTTTTCACATGTCATTAAGAAATTTTTGTTTACTTTTACATAGCATACTCTGTTTGTCTAAACATGTACTGTCTATCAGTACAATCAAGCCTCATTCCAGATGCAATTCAAGACCATGGGATATGTGCTACAGCTTCTTGCAGAGCCTACTCTTCAAAAGACATGAGAAGAACACTATCAAGTTTTGCAAACATTCTGGTAGAAGAAAAACACCTTTCACATTGATAATGTAAAAAATAATCACAGATATATTTTTAATTCAAATTATTTATTTATTTTTGCATTCCAAATGTTGTTCCCCTTCCATGTCCTCCCTCCCAGAGTTTTCACCCCCTCGACCCTCCCCTGGTTTCTAAGAGGGTCTTCCCCCCACACCTATCACCACCTCATCCTCACCACCATCCCTCTTCCTCTAGACATCAAGTTTCCAAAGGATAAAGCATTTCCTCTCCCACCGAGGCCATACAAGGCAGTCCTCTACTACACATGTGCTAGGGGCCCTGAACCAGCCCATGTATGCTCCTTAGAGTTTGGATTAGTCTCTGGGAGGGATCCAAGGGTCTTTTGTTCTTCTTATGGAATTGTAATCCCCTTCAGATCCTTCAGTCCTTCCTCTAATTCTTCCATATTGGACCCTGACCCAATCCAATGGTTGACTGTCTCATTCCGTTGGTGGTAGATCCTCTCAATTGGCAGCCATGACAGTATCTGGTCTTCATCCACAACATCTGCAATATGGCTTAAGTAATAGTGTCTCTGCATTTCCTTTAGGCAGGAACAATTCTGTGTTAAACTTTTGTAGTTCGGTGAGTGTTCCCCTGCCTTAACTAGGGGTCATGTCTATCCACTGGAGGTGGTCTCTTCTGGTTCTATCTCCCCACTATTGAACATTTCAGCTAAAGTCATTGAATCAGGAAGTGTCTGGTCTCTGGTACTTTCTAGAGGTTCCCCTTGCCTCCTAATCCTCAGTACTGCATATTTTGATTCATTCTCCTTGACCTCTGGGCATCTCTCTTGTCTCTTTCCATACCTGATCCTGCCCCTCCTTTTCCCTGCCACCCTCTCCTCTTCCACCCACTTTCCTTTCTCCCTCTTCCTTCCATGATTATATTGTTCCCCCTTTAAGTGTGTTTCAGGTATCCACACTTGGGCCTTCCTTCTTGTTAAGCTTCCTATGGACTGTGAGTTATATCATGTGCATTCTGACGATGTTTGACTAATCAGTAAACACAAACCATGCTGATATTTTAATATGAAAAATTTTATCCATGTAATTGCTTTAAATTGAGTTACTATGTAAAAGCCATAACAAACTTAGATATTTCTATGACTGGCCTAAAATCAAACTTCACCTAGTTAACCTACTATAATTTATAACTAGTCGTAAGATATGAAAATTAAAAATAGATTTTAAAACATAACAGTGTCTACTCATCCACAAATATATTTAGAAGACTCAAGGAATTTGAGAATGAAATAAACATGTTAGGAAGGAACATTCTCTAGTGATTTATGCAAAATTAAATCTACTGGTAATTTAGTCATACTGAATTGAATGAAGACAAAATCAGTGCATTAGAACTTAACTTATATAGTCTTGAAAGTAGAAGTCCTTAAAAATGTATAGCATTAAAAGGATAGGTAAGAACAGTATAAAAAAGCAAAAGAAAATTTTAATTTTATATAACAGGATTATTTATGAATCCTCCTGTGCCTAAAAC
>BDUI01000105.1:361074-390777 GCA_002335545.1 Apodemus speciosus | reverse complement strand
TTATATAGCATAACTATATAAATACAACTTTATCAGTAAGGTTAGTGTAACTTTCATATATATATGATTTCATGGTTAATTGATTTTGTGTGTAAACTTGTATGTATACAAATTCTGGAAGGTTACTAAGGTTAACAGTCTACTGTCAATATTATTTGAAATATTATCTTCTGACCAACAATTCTCTATATTAAAGCTCTTACAGACTTCCTTTCTCATCCAGACATTTTACTGCTAAAATAAATAACATGGCCAAAACTATTTGGGGAAGAAATTATTTATTTGGCTATTACTTTTCATCATCAAAAGCAGTCAGAGTAGGAACTCAAAAAGGGCAGGAATCTGGGGGCAGGATCATGAAGGAGTGTTTCTTACTCCATAGCTTCCTATAATTTGTTTATCCTTCCTTTGTTTGGAGACTAGGACCACCAACCCAGAAGAGGCACCATCTACAACAGGCAGAGGTCTTCTACATCAATCAATAGTTTTAAAAAAAAATCCTACAAATGTCATTCCCATTAGGTCCTGGGAACCACTTGCTTCTCTGGCATCTGGGACTTTCTAGTGGCTATTCTGTATCCCTGTCCCCTAATGATACATATTTCTGTTCAATTACCTGACCTTCTGCACTTCTTTCCCTCCTCTGCTCCTAGTTTGGGAAGAATTATATTGTTAAAATGGGCATCATGCCAAAGGTAATCTCTCTAGGTTCACCCCAGTTCCCATCAAAAGTTCAAAGCAATTCTTCACATATATTGAAAAGAATCTTAAAATGTCTTTTTTCTAACAAGGGAGACTAGAAAGGAGTTGATTCAGATATGAGAAGAGGTAGAAGGGAAGTAGAGGGAATCAATAGAATAAAAATGTAATGAGAATATGCACTATGAAAATCTATTTTCATAAAAAGAAATTAATATCCTTTGAAAACACAAAAGGCTCAAAATAGGTTAAAAAATCCTGAAAAAAAAGGAGGATGACCTCAGTAAAAGACCTAAAATCCTGAACCTTGTGAAAATTAATTAAGAAATAGGTTTGAGTTTATAGGGACAGCAAATGTTGACAAATGGGGGCCTAATGAAACTCAAAAGCTTCTGTGTAGTTAAGGACACCAGTATTGGAGTGAAGAGGCAGCCTAGAGAAGCACTCTGGGGAAATCACAGATAATGATATATCATGTATAGCCTTAACCAAGTTATAATGGAATACTACTCAGCAATTAAAAACAATGAATTCATGAAATTTGTAGGCAAATGGTTGGAACTGGAAGATATCATACTAAGTGAGGTAACCCAATCACAAAAGAATACACATGAAATACAATCACTGATAAGTGGATATTAATTAGCCCAGAAGCTCTGAATACTCAAGTCACAATTAGCAAATCATATGATCCCCAAGAAGAAGGAAGGAGAGGACCCTGGTCCTGAAAAGACTTGATCCAGTATGATAGGGGAGTACCAGAACAAAGAAATGGGGGAGATGATTGGGGATTTGGCAGAGGGAAGAGGACTTATGGGACATATGGTAAGGGGGGAACTGGGAAAGGGGAATGCGTTTGGAATGTAAACAAAGAATATAGAAAATAAAAAAAAAGAAGTAATTATTGAACATAATCAGACAAAAATAATAGTTAATGGCTTTAAATAGTTTTCTATATTTACAGATACATTAATATTTATCTTTAAAAATCTATATTAATCTGTGAGAAACTTACCCTAAAAAGAGTTCAATAATATGTTGCAACTTTATCATTAAAAACCTGTAATTTTCATATAGTAAACCAATAAATTTAGTTGGTTTTGATTATATGGAGTAGTCAGAATCTACTGAATTTAAGTTGCAATAGCTGAGTAAAATACAATTAGATTTGCTTTTGTCATTATTTAAATTCAGCTACTAGTACTTGCATCATTACCTAATAACAGACAAGCAACCGACAAAGTGTGGTAGAAAAGATCTCAAGGGTAGATTGCCTAACTACCTTGCAAGAGGCTCTGAATTTTATCTACAAAACTTTATAAAATCATTAATAGAAAATATAATAGCACTTGATCAGTAATGGTCTATACTTCAAAGCTTGTGTTTGATTGGTTACCGAGTCTGTTATTCAGTTTACATGGAAGCAATGTTTGTGCTGTGTGTTCCTTCACTGTCTCAAATATATTTTAACAAAGTTAAAAAAATCACAAGAGAACACAGACCAACAAAATTATAATGGAAGTAAAGACACAAGTATAAGTGCTTGCACTAAAATTCTACTTGAACCTGTTCAGCCTTTTATAAGAAATATCTGACTTCAGTCTGTGGGTATTGCTGCCATTCAACATACAATGAATATGTAGCTGGAAGATCATGGAGAGGCAAAGACCAACAGAAATGAAGAAAGTAGCTCTAAAAAATGGTGAAAATCTCCCAGGGGAAGTGAGGCTGAAAAAGTCTTCACTTTAAAGAGATACTCCAAAATATTCTATGACATTGAGAGTGCGGATAAAATATTTAAAGTTTATACATTCTTAGAAAATGGTATGACAATTTGTCAAGCATAAAAATGATTCATACTTGGTTTTGTAGTTTCTAAGAAAAGAAGAAAAAGGCAAGAATGGGTCAAATTAATCTGGATACATTTTACTGAAAATTAAATGTTTTGTTATCTATTTTTCTAATAGGTTAAATTGTAATGTGTTACATTAGATGAATTTTTATTTCCTTATCCATTAATTTATGTGCAAGAAGAGAATGGTTAGCATTTTGAAAGACATGTTTCAATGCTCACTAAGTCATACATTTTCCCCCTTGGTATTTAAAATCGCATTCATTACTTTCCATTATGTAACGACTCTTTTTTTTTTTTTTTTAAGATTTATTTATTTATTAAATGTGAGTACACTGTAGCTGTCTTCAGACACTCCAGAAGAGGGCGTCAGATCTCATTATGGATGGTTGTGAGCCACCATGTGGTTGCTGGGATTTGAACTCCTGACCTTCAGAAAAGCAGTCAGTGCTCTTAACTGCTGATCCATCTCTCCAGCCCATGTAACGACTCTTGTACACGTAAAGTAGACAAGATCCTTGCCAAGCTTGAGCTTCCTGCATGAATCACACCTATTCAGGTTAATCAAAAACTCTTCATTTCCTCCCTGGTGATTATCTCCTAAACAGATTCTTCTTCCGTGACTAGGTTGGTCCAGTGAAGAATCAAATACTTCTCTACTTAGAGCACTGAATTATTGAAGCCTATGTTCACAATGTATTTCAGTTTGGTTGTGAAAGCAGATTTTAGAGGTATGACCTAGGAATCAAAACAGAATTTATGATTCAGCAAACAATTTATATCCTGAATTTTTGTTTTGTTTTGTTTTGTTTTTCGAGACAGGGTTTCTCTGTAGCCCTGGCTGTCCTGGGACTCATCACTCCATAGACCAGACTGGCCTTGAACTCAGAAATCTGCTTGCCTTTGCCTCCCAAGTGCTGGGATTAAAGGCATGTGCCACCACTCCCCTGCTGCATCCTGAATTTTTAATCACCTTGCAAATGGTCATTGTTTCTAAAGGGTAAATGAAAATTTACCAACCATAGGTTCACAAGTCATACAGGAAAATCAGTTGCTAAAATGTATTTGGTCTTATGTTATACTGTCCACTTACAGTGTTTTATTTCTGTATCATTTATTTTTCAAAATTAGTAGTCTAGGAAGTGAAGCTGAATTTTTAAATAACATATACTCTGTGTATTAATGTATATTATATGTTGATATTTTAAAAATGTATTTCATTTCTAGAACAAATGTTACACTGACCACATCTGTAGGTATAATTCATTCATTTCATATACTAAGCAGGAATAATTATCAGTTATCTAGACAATATAGAATTTTTAAAAATCAAAACACAAAATCCTACAAGGTGTCATGCTTATATTTGTCATATGTAAACATGTAGATTTTACAGAAGTTTGTATTGTTATATATGGTTAAATTTCTTGCTCAGTGTCAGTCACATACAACCTTATAAATATGAATCTCCCATTTTTAAAGGCCTTGTGTATATAAGTGCATCATTAATCATGCCTTGATCATGTGCAGTTTCATTTGTAAAAATGACCAGGTTGTAAACTGTGTGATCTAAATTTTAAGACTAATTAAGATTATCTACAAGAAGAATGAATACAAAAATATTAAATAAAATATTTGATAAATTATAATATTTATTAAAGTTTTACTTCATATCCACCTGAGATTCATGGGAATTAGTTATAACTCATGACATGTTACAACAGTCTGAAACCATCATATTGTGAACATCAGGATGTGATTAATATAACAGTTTACCTAGCAGACATTCATGTTTTAAATAACATTCAATACTATTTGATTCTATATTTTTAATGAACAATTCTACTTATGTCACAGAAATGATATTCTATCTCTGATATACCTATCATCTCTCTCTTTCTCTCTCTCTCTCTATCTATCTATCCATCCATCTATCTATCTATCTATATTTTTTAATCTATCTACCTATCCATTCATCCGTCTATCTATACATCATCATCAATATATTTATCTGGTGAAACACATTATGATATTTTAAGAATTCTAATGAATATATTCCTTATATACGGAGTCTGAAAACATCTGATGAGGAGTAAAATAATATTTTTGCGTGTGGTTCTGTGGTATGTTTTACACCTCAAGGCTCATCATGTTAAAAATATTTATTCTTAACATTTAGTCACATTGTATAAGATTCTGAAACTGTATTTTATGGTTATGATATCAGAAATATAATGATATATTTGGCTTGAGGTAAAAATAAAACTAATAATTTGTTTTATATCAGAAATAGTAGTAACTAAAGGTCATTTAAATTCTTATGTCATTGATTACAATCATTCTCTCCTGATGAACTTCAAAGTTGTCAAACTGATACACCATTTTGGTGGTTCTCATCTATGAGGGAGCAGTAAAAACAGAATAGTATTTTTGAAATAAAATAAAATTATGTAGCTTGGTATCATTTCCTTCTGTTCTACTGTAACCTATACTGAGTTGTAGGTCTGCTTAGTCATTTTGTAGTAAATGACTAATCCCATCAGCAAAATTCCAGTAACAAAATTTAATTTAATGGGTTTTTTTTTTTTGGTTAAAATTATTTAGGTCAACATCTAAAAGTTAATGTTTCACTAAAGAAGAAAATTATTCATTTACTACATACTCTTGAAAATAACTAACTTTATATTTGAAGCTACTAAAAGATTGGTGTTATTTTTGAGATTTAACTTTTTTGAGACCCCTTTAAAATAACAGAAAAAAAATATGATTCAGATACCTCATAAAGTCCTAAAGAATTAGATTCATATGGTTCCAAATTGTGGTACATAATTTATATGGCACAAAATTCTTTTGTAACTGTTGGATTAACATAGGTATTATAAAGTCTCAATTTTAAACCATGTTATTCTAAAAAGAAATCTTATTTTTTTTGAAATCTTATTTTTAATGCTAGATTCAAATGCTAACATATTTATTTAAATAAAAAAATAGAATAGAATCCAAACTTAACAATTGAAACAACTTGACACAATTAACATATTTGCAAAGAGAAGATACAGTGGGAAATGAAAGTGAATATACTAAGCAGATCAGGGAAAAATCTTAAATATTAATGGCAAATAAATCATTTCAATCCAAGTGAATCATATTAGTGTCCTACTCTATGGTTTAACAAATTTCATTTAAATAGATCAAAACTCCATGTATTTGAGATTATAAACTTTAGCTGAAAATCAACAAACTATCCTTATTTCCATTATTAATGCTATAATTATTTTTGAAGACTTGTTTTCATAAATTGCATTTTCAAGTTGAGAGGATTAATCAGCACCATTCTAGTAAATCCAATATAGTCAGCCAAACAGTACATATTGAGCATGTAATTTACATAAATTCCTTCAACAATATTTACAATTCCTCTTTGAAAACATAACAGTGTATTGACTAGGTACTATATTAAAAGTGTTGTCCTTGCCAGACCGATAGATTAGTGGGTAAATGTTTATGTTGCAGAAATCAATAACATATATTCTATTTCTTCATCTATTGGGAAAATGGAGGATTGACATCTTTAAGTTTTCTCAAAACATGTGTACCACAACATGTCTGTACTTGCACACATACACATGCATAATATGTACACAATCTCACAAATTAATAATAAAGAAGATTTTAAATGTTATACCTCTATCCAATATTACAGAAATCTAGTTTCTGTTAGGAGGATAAGAATGTATTTAAGGAAGCAGAATGCACTTGAGGTTCACAGCTAGCTCAGTAGTCACCATGGTGATAGACAACAGCTCAAACTCCATGAGCATTTTCTATTTGCCAGGTCCATAGTATCAACTACAACATGCCAATCTTCATAGAACCGTGATAATTTATTATTCTAGAATCACCACAAGAAATCTGAAACACAGTAAGTCTAAAAATCCAACCTCCAAAAAAGAGAGGAACCAGAATTCAAAATAAAGAAAACTGAGAAGTACATATAAGTTGATTCAAGGAAAATTCTACTTCCTCACACTTGCTGTAAGACTGGTTTTATGACTAGTTGAGGATTATTACAAAGACCAAGTTTCATCTTTGAGTAGTATTACACTGCTTACTAGATACATCCCTTGTCTCAATCATTTGTGAGTATTCAAAAGTTAAACTGCTGTTTCACAGGTCTATATAGCTTGCCATACTATTTCACTTTTACAGGTTATTTCTTGCTACCATTTGAGACCTAGCTCAGTGGTAAAACAATTGCCTGTCCTGTGCGAGATCCTTGGTTGGATTCACAGTACTACCTCTCCTCTACCTAAAACCCACCAGAAGGAAGTGTGGTGAAATTCTGAGGCAGAAAAGAAACTACCCAAACATATCAGCAAACACATGAGGCTAACTAAAATCCTCAAGCTTAGCTGATGATTAAGAAGGGAAAATGAAATTCCTCTAAACAGTATAAAAGGATACTTACAACCAGTGATAAACACATTCTAGTTTTCTGTTTTGTGGTTTTCACTGTTCAGGGACTCCAAATCCTTTTGCATATGTCAGTTGTAAACATGGAATTAGATAAAATCTATATTGTATTATAACAAATATAAGTTAGATAGAGAAAAATTAAAATTGAAAAAATGATGAAATGACCATAAGAATGAAATTAATTATGTCCAAAAATTATATAAGCATTTTCACTTTCTAATGTTGCCTTCCAATCATTTAAGCAGTATCTCCAAAATCAAAATTAAAAAGTATGTACAAGGTCTAACAGTAAAATACACTAAAATATGCATATTTTGGGTGTAATAGTCATGAAGGAGTTTTTCACCAGTTTGCCAATAGTGAAAATTGTGTGGTAAGAAAATTTCAAAAAGTTCAGTTTTGTGTCATTTGAAACTGAGATTATTAAATCTACCTTAATGATTTCATTAGAAGATTCAATAGAAGAACTGACCTTAAGACATAGATTATAACAGGACATAATAGCTACAAGACAGTTTAAATAAAACATACTACCTTTGGCATTCTTAGCTACAGTGAAGCCTTTAAAGCAATGGCGGCATTTAGCAAGTGCTTTGATATGCCTCTGTTGGTTTGTTCTTTAGACTCAGGTGCACTGTAATCATTCTGCTTTATCTTGCCCAATCCCAGCCATTTGGAAGTATTAATTAATGTCTTGATATAGGCAGTCTTTCTGTTAGCTCTTCTACAAGGAAAAAGAAAAAAGAATCATTATGTTCTATCCACAGCCAAAAATCTTAATATATTATGGTCATTGTACATGTGGAGATGGAACTACTGTTGTTGTTAACCCACTAAATCCTGTACCTGAATATCAGTGTTTCCTTTGTATTATTATTTACATAGGTTGGTGCTTTGCCTGCATCTATGCCTGTGACCAACATGAGTGTCTGGTTTTAAGAAGGCCAGAATGAGCATTGATCCCTTGGAGTTGGACCTATAGTTCCTTTAGATTCAACATGTGAGAGCTTCATTCAAACAGATTCTGTGGAAGAAAGCTCTTTGGCCCTAAAGTCTGGCATTCAAAAAAAACAATAGATTGTAGATTTTATTCTTTTTATTCTTCCTTTTTTTTCTGTTTCCATTCCCTGACAATAGACGCTGTTGTGTCATTTAAGGAAAATTCTTCTGACTTTTAAAAACACTGTGTGAARCTCATGGTTCAGCATGMCGTTATTAAATTAGAGCATTTGTAAATTTTTTTTAAGTGAAGTATATATATATATACATACACATATGTGTGTGTGTGTGTGTGTTTCCTCCTGAATATTTTCACTATCATTTGAAATATGATAAGGCACATACCATCAGTTTATGTGCCTTCTTTCCAAGAAAAAAATACAAATAAAAATAAATGAACTTAAACTTTGCATATTACTTCTTACCATGTCATTTACTGACAACTGAATGTAACTTGAAGTTTTTATTTCACACTAAGTGGATATATTCATTGATAACAAGAATATGTTCTTCCTCTATTCTAGTTGTAAGTAATGTATATCTACATTTATATTTTCTCTGTTCAAGAGATGAAAACACATTTGAATCTAGCTAGTAATTTTATCAGCCATAAATATGTAAGCAACCAAGATATAATATATGGAGGACCATCCCATAAGTAATCACTAGGAGAAGTGCCTGACTCATTGGGGTGAATAAGAGGTAGTTCATGAATAAGTGACAAATGAGAGGATGCAAAGGGAGAAATGGCTAAAGCGAGGGAAATGTACAAGCATGTATCATAGATTTGCAAACACAAATATATAGATAACATATTTATTTGACCAAAGAAACTAAAATACCATGTTTATGGATACATATAAGAAAAAAGTAATAATCAAAAAATCAAGCTAGAATAATATAGTCATTTAAAGCCAGTGAGATTTAGAGGAAATAACAAGCATGGCAAGCAATTCATGCTTGCCATCTCATTCTGGATTTCGCTAACTCAAATATCATCACATCCTTTACTTCCATAGTTTTCAAGAGTCATCTGAGTATCTAGCCACCCCAAATATGATTATATCTCTTTGTTTGTTCTTAAGTAAATATAAGCTACTTGGCTTGAGTTATCAAATCAGGACATGTGTTAAAGTATACAGCTCTATCAAGGTGAAACTAGTGTGATTGAAAATATAGATTTCACTGGCAAGGAGCAGCTGTGTTCCTGGGGTTAAAGCACTTTGTTGCAGAAAGAATATCAATGGAGTGTTTATGAAATAACAAGGGAGCATCCTGTTGCAAAGAGCAATGAAAGCCTCTTTTAAAAATCTGTATAATAAACATGTCTGGATGGTTATGGTTCTGGCAGATTGCTACAGAGAAAGTATTAGGAAAAAATCTCCCACTCATACATTTTTCATGAAATGTTCTGTATTATACATCACAGCTGCAAATCTGCCCTCTGAAGTTTGCAGCTTCTTAATGACACCAGAGATTCGGGGCACAGGGTGGAGTTCGCCTGACATGTGACTGATGAGATGGAAGTGTGAGACTGAGGGCCATTGAACACGGAGAGTTTTCCCAATGTATCATAATTACAGGAACACCTGTGCTGAAGATTTTGTGCTGATTCAGGGAAAATACAGGGAACTTAATGGTCTGCAAGATCTTTCATCTCAGACCCGTGGCGAATGGACATAAAGGATGCAGTTGCATCATAAAATGAATTTAAGGCATTGGCTTTGTCCTTTAGTAGATGATGTTCCCATCACCTGAAAATATTTGTCTCATTTGCAAATGGAAAATTGGATTCTGAAACACAACTGAATCATGCTAAGAACATTTTCTGGAATATGTTGTAAAAATAAAAGGTCATAAACTACTGAACTAGATGGAGCAATCAAAATTATATTATTTTTTTGTTTTCCTTGTCTGCACAAAGTACACCACTGGCAGAAAAAAATTTAAATTCCAGAGTGTATTCTATGCAATGTACCACATAATTTGACAGTGACATCGTCTTTTAGTTGCACTTCTTACACATAATTTATTTATATCAATCTTTATGAATCAATATATTACATTTGATATTCATATATATACATGAAGCAATACATATTTATTTAAGGATATATATATATAATGATTAGCATATTAATATATTTGTAAATCATGGATTATAAAGGGAAAAACAAAACAAATTATGACAACAGAGGCAGATGCTTGCATCCAACCACTGGACTTACCACAGGGTCCCCAGTAGAGGAGTTAGAGAAAATACTGAAGGAGCTGAAGGGATTCGAAACCCCATAGGAGGCACAACAATGTCAACCAACCAGATCTCCTAGAGCTCCCTGCGACTAAACCACCAACCAAGGAGTACACATGGAGGGACCCATGCCCCAGACCCGTATGTAGCCTTTTCCAGTATCAATGTGAGGAGAGCCCCTTGGTCCTTTGAAGGCTGGGTGACCCAGTGTAGGGGAATACCAGGACAGGAATTGGGAGAGGGTGAGCAGGTGGGTGAGCACCCTCATAGCAGCAGGGGGGCAGGGGGTTGGGGAAGGGGATGGGAGATTTCTGGGGGGAAACTGGGAAAGGGGATAACATTTGAAGTGTAAATAAAATACCCGATAAAAATTTCAATGATTAGGAGAAACAAAATAGAATTCTTAAAACCAATGAAAATAAAATTAACTGAGTAGGTCATAATGACTATGCACTATAAAATACTGCAGTATATTATATTGACATAATTTGCCATTGATTTTTTTCTAAGCATTAGATCTGTGGACAAAGACAGTGGCATTCAATGGAAATTTTGATATTATTTGATATTACTATTGATATGAGATTTTAACTGTAAGCACACAGACTGGGTAGTGTTTCTTTTTTATAGTGAGTTCCTTGTGAATCCTTTATTTTAAAATATTCTACTCTAATAGTTATTATGAACTGTAATTACAGTTAATGAATAAGAAATTATGTTTCTGTATGTTAAATATTTAAACAACAGAAAAAAAATTGAAAAAAAAAGTCTATAATGTCAACAGTTGTACAGGTTACATAGACAATAAGTTTCCCAGAAAATATATTATATAACTCCATCATAATGAATTAAATCTTAAACCAATCTATTTTGATTGTAAATTAGGCCCAGGGAGTGTTTTTCATCATTTTTTGAATGAATAAAGTAAAGAAATCGTTTAATTTTTCCATCACTGTCATAAATTATACCCACAAAAGCAATGTAAGTGAGAAAGTGTTTATTGCAGCTCATCGTTTAAGAGTAAAGCCTGCTGTGGTGGTAGAGAAGTCTTGTTGCAATCTAGAAGAGATGAGTTGCCTTTGTTTCCATAGTCAGGAAACAGAGTACCGTGAACACTCAGAACACTGTATGACACTAACTTTCTTATTTTTCCTCATTCCAGGATGCCAGCCCATGAAATGGAGCCTGTCAAACTCAGGAGGAGTTTCTGACCTTACTTAATCTAAGCGATATATTTCCTAAGAGACATGGAAAGATACTCACCTTAGAGGACTGAGTTAGCCAGAGCCAGATCCAGACTGACCATGACAGGCTGCAGTCAGGCATCCAATTCGAGGACACCATGTCTTCTGGCCTGATGTAGCTAAGAACTGGTAGCTAAACTGAGTAAACAACCTCTCTGGCAAGTCTCTAAAACCTAACCAATTGTAGAACCAGTCACATGCTTATAGATAAAGCTCACTGATCAAGGAAAAATGGCACATACCCATTCCTGTAATTTCCCTATCTGGGTCTGAGAGTCCACCAGGGGTCTCCATTCCTAAATGGGGAGAACCCTCCATGCAAGAAATTCTGCATAATAGACTCTTTGTTTTTGCATACTATTTGAGTTTGGAGTCTCATTCTAAGGCTATCTTGGACCCTAACAACCTAATTTATGTCCAGAAGCTTGCCTTCATAGAGCCTTTGGACTCTGTCAAGTGCAAAGCCAGTATTACCCACAGAACAACACATCAAGGCACATAGAAAATAGTTGAATAAACAATAGAAACAAATTTATTCTTTCAATGATTTTGAAAACTTAATGTAAAGCTGAAGTTCTGTTTATAATTTAAATTTTAAATATTTAAATTTAAATATGAATAGTGATTATTTTAAATAAGAATGATTAATCAGTAGATCTGCACTTAATTGAGTAGTTTTTCTCAGTAGTCAGAAGATAGAATCATATAAACAAACTCCAATAACCTAAACACTACAAACTGGATTAAGGAAGAAAATGTACTTACAAGATTTTTGACACACACACACCCTATTCTTCCCTGTTAAGGACCATCTGCTTAGAACTCAAAATTCATAAACAACAAAAATGAACAAACAAACAAAAACCCCAAAACAAAAAAACAAAAGCAAAAACAAAAACAAACATAAAAATTCTCATTAAGAAAACTTAAAAGAGCTTAAATGAAGGTTTTTTTTTTTTTTAGCTAGTTTTTATTCTTTAATCTTTTTTATAGTTCAGATTTTATCCTCCTCCTGGTCTACCCTCTAATTGTTACACATCCTATACCTCCTACCCCTGTCTCCAAGAGGATGTTCCCACTCCCCAATACCAACTCTACTCTCCCTACTCTCTGGGGCCTCAAGTTTCTTAAGAGTTAGGTGCATCTTCTCTTACTGAGTCCAGACCCGGCAGTTCTCTGCTGTACATGTGTTGGGGGTCTCACATCAACTGGTGTATACTGCCTGGTGAGTGGCTCAGTGTCTGAGTGATCTCTGGGGTCCATGTTTGTTGAGACTGCTKGTCCTTCTACTGGGTCTCCCTCTTCCTCTGCTTCTTCAGCTTTACCCTAATTCAACCTCAGGGCTCACCAGCTTCTGCCCATTGGTTGGGTGTCAATATCTGCATCTGACTCTTCCAGCTGCTTTTTGGGTCTTTTGGAAGCCAATTATGATAGGCCCTTTTTTAGTGAGCACACCATAGCCTCAGTAATAGTATCAGGCCTTGGAGCCTTCCCTTGAGCTGGAGCCTAAATTGGGCCTGTTGTTGGACCTCCTTTTCCTCAGGTTCTTCTTCATTTTTGTCCCTGGAGTTCTTTCACACAGGAACAATTCTGGGTCAGAGGTTTTGACTGTTAGATGGCAACCCCATCCTTCTATTTGATGCCCTGTCTTTCTACTGGAAGTGGGCTCTACAAGTTCCCTCTCCTTAAGTCTTTGTGTTTTTCATCTGTGCAGTAGAATCTCTGAGAACTGACTAAACCACTGTTTCTAATAGTGTTATAACACTTTTGTCAAATGACAAACACATTCTACTGTGCAATGAGTTACAAATCATTACATGTTATTTATATTTGAGAAATTTGAGCACTAAAGAGTTTAATTTCTCATTATTTGACCGTATGGTCATGAAGCACTCATGTTTTTAAGTTTTATTTTAAGTTTCCCCAAATTAAATGTCTATATCTGTACAAATCATTTATTTTTCAAGTAGCCAAGTTTTGATTGTGTTAATGCTGTCTGCAGAGGAACATTAGTAAATATCAGAGAACAAATTTCCATGAATTTACTTACTATTTTTATAATATTTTCCCTAAAACTTATACCCATCTTACACTAATCCTAATCTTTAGATTCAGCATTGAAAATTATAAATTTAGTCATCGGGTATTTCTATTATGTGACTTATTCTATTAAACTCTTACATTGAAATATTTACCTTATTCACTGAATTTTGGCATTCCTAGGTGTTGTATTGAAGATTATTTTCTCACCCTTAGCTCAGACACAGGAAATAGTAAATATGAAGCAAGAAGAAAAATGTAGGGTTTCCAGTTATGCCTGTCTTATTCACAAAAATATGTGTGAACTGCATCATAAAGGCAAAATGACGAATAAGAGATGCAATCAATGGGATTCAAACTTAGCTTGGACCACTGGTCAGGAGAGAAGCCAAATGAAACTCCAGTGCTTACACTCAAGGGAAGATAGTTTCCAGGGCATGGAAATAGCATAAAAGGTGGAGTGGAAGTTTTGCTTGTTTGTTTGTTTATCTATTTGGATATTGATAATTTGTATTTTGTTTGTTTGGATTTAAATTTTGATATTTATTTCTTTCTTTTCATTTTGGGTAGTTTTACAGTAGATCTTGTTATATAAAACTTGTCGACCTCAAGTTTAAAGTTCCTTTTTCATAGTCTTTTGTTATTAGGATAAAAGTTTCAATCACCATATTGAACAGGAAGAGTTAAAATAAAGGTCTGCTCTTAGGTCAGTTGTAGAGAAGTACAAGAAGGTCATAGAAGGACATCAATATATCAGCTATGAACTTAGGGTATTTTCTGGGTATTGCCCAGATATTTTATGGATTTAAATTATTCTTTGATGAATTTATACCTGAACATAGAACATTCCATTTACATTCATTTTCCTGTGACTTCTTCCTCTTGCCTTGGGTCTCTTCCCATCCCTCATGCCTTTATGCTTTGTTTTGCAATGCATCGATTTAATCAGGACTTCTGTGAGGCCATAGATGGAATTACCATTTTGTACACAAATAAAGGCAATGACTGTCGAGTCCTAGAATCCTTCATTTGTCAACTCTTCATAAGAGAGGGTTAGAACACCATTTACTCCCTGCAGCCCATGACTGGATATTGATAGAGCGAATCATATGCAGGCCAGTTATAAGCATGGAGATCAGGTATTTAATGCCATTGTCAATGCCCTGAATATTAAATTTTCACATCCATTTCCCCTTGTTTTTGACTCTTAAATTCATTCTGCTCTCTCTTCCTCAGTGTTTCTTGAACCTTGCAGAGCTATAATTTTCTGCTTAGAGCAGAGCCTTTATCTTTAGTTTATTCTAAGCACCTTGAACAGGGATAAGTCTCTGTATTCATCATAGTTCTCAGAAATGTGAAGCTTCTCTCACTAAAAATGAAAACATCTTTTGTCCAAGGGTAAAAACAACTATTTAGAGGTCAGCTGTTTGCCATGCCACTTTAGCTAAGCCAAAGTGCTGAGTTCTAGCCTCTGACTCAAAAGTCAAGGTTTTTGTATAGTAGCAGTCATTTTTCTTTCTTTATGGAATGGGTCTCAAATCTAGTCACGGAAAAACAGGCCACGTGAATGGATGAAAAGAAAAACAAATGAAGGACTGGCCAGGAAATCTAAAACAACACAGAAATGTTATTCAGAAAGACAGAGAAACAGAGATGTTAAAATAAGGACAACTAAAACTATATTAGAGCAATTTATAACCTCATCATCATTATAAAACTGGAAATGAGAATTCAACAGTCTTCGACTTTCATGAGAGTTCATGCATAAACTACTTGAATTAATAAAATTCCATTGTGATAAAGTTGGTTTCTTTGCAAGCAAGATGGATATAATAAAATGTATTTTGTGGAAAGAGTACAAAGATTTCCTGATCTAGAAGGAAGAGATGAAATGGTATTTGGCATAAGTGAGTCTTCAAACAAACATCATTTTTAGTAATAGTCAGAAAGATCCAGGGCTTTGAAATTAATTGATGTTAAAAGCAATATGAAGAATAGGGACATACAGGAGCAATTTAATCAATGGTTTTGGCTCAGATGACTCATCAGTAAAATGGGCATTGTAGAAATATATATTGGTAAGAGTTGTCACAATAATTAGATGGAGTTACCATAAAGAAAGTACTTATTTTGTTTTATGCAAAGGGAGTATATTTCTCATATTTTTGGTTGTGAACTTAGCCTTTAATGGCTGAATCATCTCTCCAGCCCAAGAGTGTAATTCATAAGCCTGGTGTATAGGGATAATGTACTAAAATTATTGACCAGACATCCGTACATTTCTTTTTTTATTTACTTTTAATGATAATTTTGATTAAATATATTATTTATTTACATCCCAAATCCTGTCGCTTCTCAGTCCTACCTCACATAGTTCTTCACCCCATTCTTCTTCCACTTTGCCTCTGAGAATGTGCTCCCCCTCTTCACTGGGAATCCCCTCCCCTGGGGCATCAAATCTCTACAGATTTAGGTTTATCCTCTGCCACTTCAGCCAGACAAGGCACTCCTCTGCTACATATGTGTCAGGGGCCTCAGACCAGCCCATGTATTCATTTTGGTTGGTGGCTCAGCCTCTGGAAGCTCCCAGGGATCCAGGTTATTTGACATTATTGGTCTTCCTATGGGGTTTCAATAGTCCTCAGCATCTTCAATCCTTCCCATAGCTCTTCCACAGGAGTTCCCAATCTCAATCCCATGATTGGCTGTAAGTGTTTGCATCTGTCTCCATCAGCTGCTGGCCAAGTCTCTCAGAGGACAGCCATGCTAGACTCCTGTCTTCTGGCACATCATAGCATCAGTAATACTGTCAGAGTTTGGTGTCCACACATGGGATGGATCACAATTTGGGATACTCACTGGAAGGCCTTTCCTTAAATATCTGCTCCACTTAGACAGGAACAATTCTGGGTCAAAAATTTTGAAGGTGGTTTAGTAACCCATCCCTCCACTTAGGGCCCTGTCTATGTACTGAAGGTCATCTCTTCAGGTTCCATTTTCCCACTATTGTGCTTTTCAGCAAACGTCACCAATACAGAGTCCTGAAAGCCTCTCACATTCCTGGTCTCTGGGTCTCTCTAGAGGTCACTACCTCTGGCAGGCCCCACCCTGCAGCTGCATATTTTCATTTATTCTCCTGACCTTATGGGCTTCTCTCCTGTTCTATCCCATACCTGATCCTTCCTCTATTTTCCCCCTCACACTCCCCTGTCTCATCCAGGTCCCTTGGAACCTCTGCCTCCTTTGATTATTTTGTTCCCCCTTCTAAGAGGGATTGAAGCATCCGACTTTTGGCTTCCTTCTTATTAATCTTCTTATGGTCTATGGGATGTGTCATGTATATTTTGTACTTTTTGGTTAATTTCCACTTATCAGTGAATACATACCATGTATATTCTTTTAAGAGGTCTGGGTTACCTCACTCAGGATGATGGTATGATTTTCTAGTTACATCCATTTGCACGCAAAATTCATGATGTCCTTGTTTTTAATAGATGAATAGTACTCAAGTTGTACTACAGTGATAAAAATCTCATGGTATTGGTACAGAGACAGACATTTTTATCAACAGAATAGAACTGAAGACCCAGAAACAAACCCACACACCTGTGGACACTTGATCTTTAACAAGGAAGGCAAAATCATGCAGTTGAAAGGAGAAAGATTCTTCAACAAATAGTGCTGGTTTAACTGGCTGTCAGCATGTAGGAGAATTCAAATTGTTTGATATTTATCACTTTGCACAAACCTAAAGTCCAAGAGGATCAAACATCTCAACATAAAACTGGATTCACTGAACTAATGGAAGAGAACATGGGAAAGAGCCTCAAACTCATATGAATGGAGGGAAATTTCCTAAATACAACTCCAATGGCTCAGGCTCTGAGATCCACAATTGACAAATGGGACCTCCTAAATCTGAAAAGCTTCTGTATGGCCAAAGACACTCTCAGTAGAACAAAATGACAGTATACAGATTGGGAAAGATCTTTACTATTTTACTAACCCTATCTCCAGTAGAGGGCTGATATCCAAAATATATAAAGAATGCAAGAAGGTGGACTAAAAGAAATATCCAAAACCAAAATAACAAAAACAAACCAATTTAAAACTGGTATACAGAGCTAAATAGAGTACTCTAAACAGAATTTCAAGTAGCTGAGAAGCACTTAAAGAAATGTTCATTAGGAAAATGCAAAGCAAATTGACCCTGAGACTCAACCTTACATCAAACAAGCACTCAAGTCACAACACCTCCTGGAGAGGATGTGAAGAAAGAGGAAACACTCCTCCATTGTTGATAAGATTGCACACTGGTAAAACCACTCTGGAAATCAATCTGGCAGATCCTGAGAAAATTGGAAATAGTTCAACATATGTATATTTCAAGTTAACATTTTCCTTCTTAAAAATACATTTTTACATGAATCTTTTATGTGTGAAAAAAATTTTCTTTTAGATTAAACAGCTTATGCAATTTAAACCAAGTTCTAATTAATTACTCTTATTTTCATGAATCAATGCATTTATCAAATTTGCTCAGAGAGACTTCTTCCTTCTTCTTCCTCTTTATCCTCCTCCTCTTCTTCTCTTCTTCTTCCTCTTTTTCCTCTTCCTCTTCCTCTTCTCTTCCTCYTCCTCCTCCTCCTCCTCCTCCTCCTCTTCTTCTTCTTCTTCTTCTTCTTCTTCTTCTTCTTCTTCTTCTTCTTCTTCTTCTTCTTCTTCTTCTTCTTCTTCTTCTTCTTCTTCTTCTTCTTCTTCTTCTTCTTCTTCTTCGTGATTACCACAGAGATCTACAATTTGTCAAGTGGCAAGGACTAAGAAATTGAAGAATACTAAATTCCAAAAAGAGACTCTTTATCACTTCCCTTAATCCCAAGGCTTAGGATCACCAAGGAAGAATCAGTGCAAAGGCTAGAAGATCTGAAGATAATTGATTGGTCCAGATATATAATGTTTTTATAATGTTTCCTAGACAAAATAAGGAAGTTGTCCATATGAATTCAAGCAGTTGTGACAGCAGGCACAAGACTTCAGCAAGCTCAAGCCAGGAAAAAATAATCTCAATACAGAGGAAAGTTATCATCCTAAGATAAGGTTTGGGTAAATGATAGCTGCTGAGAGAGGAAGAGATAAATATTTCTTTTAAAATCAATTGTTTATTTTTCTATGTGCTTTGAGTGTTTTTCTTCATGAGGATGTCAGATCTTAGAGTTATACACATTTGTGAGCTCCTATCTGGGTGCCAGGAATTGATCCCATGTTCTCTAGAAGAGCAGCCAACAGATGAGCCATTTCTCCATCTCTCTAGGCCCCAAGAGTTAGTTCTTTTTCTTTCTTAAAGGTGTGTCCAATGATAGAACATCCAAGCTACAATGGATATCTACATACCCAAGAGGATATAGGCAGTACAAGCTGGGTTTTGTTGGTTTACAAACAACAACAAAAAATGAGGACATTAAGTTGGGTGGTATGGAGCATTGATGGACTTGGAAAGAGTCAGGGAAGGGCGTCAAACATATAATCCAATACATGTCCAAAGTACAATTAATGGAATACTGAGAGAACTAATTATATATTTTAAAGAAAATGTTCTCATGTATGAAAATATAACAAAATTATTGTTATATGTACTTAATAAACTTGCAATACTTATTAAGTGAAAAAACATTTTTAAAAAGAGAATAAAAGACTCCATATGAGCAAATGAAATGCATTCTTTAAAGCTGTCCCTTGAAGTGAAACCATTCCTCATAGACATTACACGGGGTCTGTTTGTAATTTCTGTGCTCTGAGGGTGATAGATGCTTGGCAGTCCCAAGAGCTACACAGACTTAACTGTGTACCTAATGTCTTCAAATGATGCTTAGTTAAGCAGCATTATTTTTAGTATCAGTAAAGAGAACCCCAAATCTGCATTTCCTAGAAGATTAATCTTGTGAACTGGTAATCTTAGTTACCATCAATTCCTTTCTGTTATTTTCATCTCTGAAAGGAAGCAGCTGTCTCTATAAACCACATTATCAAACTATTCTGTCTGATGCTAAACACACAGTTGTTTCTTCAGTAAGTGACAGCATTCTATTCTTCTTCCAGTTGACTGTCTTCAGGGATGGGGTCCTGGAATAGATTATTTTAAGTTACTGATAAAAGTTGAAGGAAGTTAGAGAAAAAATGAAAGCACCTCCAAATAGACAGTGAAGTGAAACTGCATAATAAAATTATCAGTCATTTGAACTTTCTTATTACCCAAAGTGGAAATTTAACCTTCCACTAAAGACCCTCTATAATACATTCAAAATAGTACCAAATGATTAAATGTGATGGTTATAATTCATTCTATACAATAAACACTACTTCCACATGTCTTAAATAGCATTAAAAAATATATACTTCAATTTTCATATATGCATATGCATGGGTTTGTGTATGACTCTGTCTCTGTGCATGTGTACATGTCTGTGTGTGTGTGTGTGTGTGTGTGTGTGTGTGTGTGTACTCATATGGCTGCTCAAGGAAGCCAGAAGCGAACAACTCATTCCTAGAGTCTGAAGTCCATGTGGGTCCTAGTAACCAAATGCTAGTCCTTTGGAAGAATAGATATTTTTTAAACTTTGAGTCATTTTTTCAGGCCTTTCACTAACAGTTATTAATAATATGAGGAAATCTGACTGAGAATTGAGCATTGGCTATAAATACAGAATACACAGTGTTAAAACTGACCACTATCTGTGCTTTGCTGGTGCCGAGAAAAATTCATATAAAGCTAAACACTAGAAGGATAAACTACTTCAAAGTAAGTCTGAAAGATTAGATGAGGTTTTTTTGTTGTTGTTTTAGTTTTTTTAAAACTCTTACTCTTAAATCAGAAGCATGCAAGTCAAAATTACTTTTAAAATTTTATACTTTATACATTGTGAATTTTCAGGACTGCTAAAAAAGCTCGGAACATTTTTTGACCTATCTAATGTGTGTAATCAAATAAAACACCTGTTCACAAAGTCTCACTCACACCTTTCCTAGTAAGAATTATTTATGAGTTCCTTTGTGAATCTTGATTGCAATTTAATTAAAATGGACACCCTTTTCTAAATTGTGTGAGAGTATTTAGCAATCTTCCTAAAGTACAAAACATTAGCTATTACACTTTTATTGTAATGTGAGTTTATACACTTTATTCATAATATAATTTTACTAATACATGAAATTGTGTAATGATACACATTTTTCAAGTATAAGTGATAGCAGCTATAACAGGTAATATTGCTAATATTTCTTGAAAATTGCAATGAGGTATCCTATTTTGTAATAATTATGTGTACTATATTAGGTGTACTGGTAGTATGTAATATACTATTATAATTCTAACTTCACTAAATTATTGAACTTACTCTGTTTAATGTAATTATGAATTATATTATGTTTTCTGATTGCATATATATTAAAAGATTAGGATTTTAAATTGGCATTCATAGGTTTGTTTGACAATGAAAACAGGAAATATGCAGACTATATGAGTTTTGCATTTATTTTCTACAATATAGTTTGCCTGGCCTTTGAACTATTGAATTAAATAAAAAATACCATGTGGACCTATTTGATGCACTCAGGAGCCATTTCCTTAGACAAATGTATTAATTTCAAGACCATTAGATTACTATTCACAAAATGATTACTTGGTCAGACTAAAAGTTAATTTTGCTCCCAGGGTCTTTTAGACCCAGGAATCTCTGGCTCATTGACTTAAGTAAGCTAAAAGACACTATTCTGGAAAACCAAACTTGGTGAGTTTAAGGGAAGGGCAATTTAAATAGCAAAAATGAAATCATATGAGCTTCTTATAGTATCATTTTCTTTCAAACTCATGATGAATTCTAGTTTTATCCTCACATAAGTGAAGGGTGGCCCATGGAGAAAATCCCCCAGCTCTGTAGTGTTATAGTATTCGCATGAACATCAGAAGGCTTTCCAGTCTCGAGACAGAAAACCCAAATGAGTAAGAAAAATAGCATATGAAAAGTTATGCTAATTCTGGGAGCATTTAAATTGGTACTTAAATTATTCCATGTGATATAAAATTATGAGATGATAAGATAGATAAACCAACCATGTTCCTTCTACATGAGGATATTCTGATATTTTGGATTTTTTCCCCTTAATTATTGTGATTTGATATAAACTGCAATATACAACTCATATTTGTGTCCATATATCCAGATTCACCAGTTTACCGCTAATGTATTTTGTAGCTGCCCTCAGCTACCTCAAACACGGTTACTGGATTACTTGGACGGAAAGCTGGGGATAAATATGGTGGGAGAAACATGAAGCCAAGACAAATTCCGTGCTCAAGGCTCAAAGTTTAATGGGAGTCTCCGAATATCTAAGTGGGCAGGGGGCGGGCCAGGACCCTTCCCCCAAAGGCTGGAAACAGGTCTGCAGAACTGGTCTTTGCTCAGTAGGTGGCTGGTGCCTCTCAGAAAACTGCAGGTATGGAAGAACAATGAACTTTACCTTGGTTGAGTGCCTCCACCCTAGGTGGGAGAATTATGGCTAGCACTGAGGTCTAGAAATCGTGCTGAGAAGGCTGAGGCGGGGAGGGCACAATATTTGACAACATTCATGGTCTTACTAAGAAAATCTCATGCTAATATCCTTCTTTTTATTGAATATTTTATTTATTTATATATCCCTCTCATCACAGTKTCTTTCTTAATATGCTGAATATTAATCCTCTGGAGTACAGAAGGGGAGAACAGTACCTATGGAGATGGGTTGTGTTTATGAAAATATAATTCTATGAGGCCTCAATCACATTAGATTATGCATTCCAAATGTAAAAGTCATTCTAAAATACTATAAACATTTTTTAATTAATAAGGCATTGTGTAATTGCACTGTAAGAAATGGTATCTATAATAATATAAAGCCTTCAAAATTGTGATGGTGGTGATTCTATTATGGTACAAGCTCAAATTTTTCAAATGCTGCTGTCCAGTAGTATGGACTGTGAGGTGAAATTCACAAGGTTTGAGATGACTAGGACAAACACTCACACTCTGCCATCCAGGATATATGTCTCTGTAAACTCATAGTAGCACGTTTGGACCACTGTCCACTCTTCCTCAGTCATCACCACAAAAACAAAAGTGAACCTGTTAGTGAAGGACATGAATTTGCATATTAAGTATCAAGCATTGTATCTAGAAGAAGGAGTTGGCTGCCTTTTCCAGGGCAGAAGCTTGGAGGATTAAATGGAACTAAGTTTGGGTATTAGGATAAGGCTTGATGAGCAAGACTGCAGACAGGAAAAATGRAAGGGAGACAAACCCTCTTTTTTTATTCCCCCAGATACTGAATTCCTAAAGATCAAATATTAGCTCCCTTCCCTTTTGACTATGATGACTCTTTACCAATGTGTCACACAAATATCATTAAAGAAAAGTATATGTCATAGAGTAATTGTAGCAAAGACAGGCAAATCAGCAAATTTTCTTCTTCCCTTAGACTTATATACTGAACCAAAATAATTTGGTCCTTAATAATTTATAAAATGGTTGTTTTATAGCTCAGTCTGGTTTAGAACTTATTCTGTTGGAGGTTGCCTTGGAATGCCTGTCTCCATTTCCCAAGGGATGGAATTTCAGGGTGTATCACTTTTACTAACTATCTTTGGCTCAAGTGTCTTAACTAGGGATACAGGAATTTTCAAATGTAAATACACTTTGCAAGGATGTACTCAAATCATTTTTAAAAATTGTTTTAAGTATCCTTTCATAATTTTCTACTGATTCTGTATACATAGCTCATGAAGTCTTTCTTGATTTTTTTCTGTGAGTCAAACAGATTTATATTTCCCAAGTAACAAAATGATGTACCTAAGCTTCATAAATGGCATCTCCCTTATCATTAATAAAAATGATGTACATCTTATTGTGGTGATATTCAGCAAACTATTCCCAGAAATCTCTGTTATTACAGGGAATAAAACAGATGTATAACTCCCTTTTTAAGATGTCAGATTTACACAAAGAGACAGAGATGTACTCCAGAGCAGTATCAGAAAAACTTAGTTTTATTGATGTTTTTCTCAATACATATAATGCTTATTGTAAATATGTGTTTAAACCCTTCCTGTGATTGCCTCATCAAAATTAAAAGAATCTCAGCATAGATACATAGAATTTCCTCAATGCAAAATAGAACCAAACAAGTTCACACTGACATGAAATAACAAGAAAGACAGAAGAGTTATTCTTTTACAACCTATTCCACAGTCTAAAGTCATCTATAGAGGTAATTAATATAACAAACACAAGAAGCCTTAATGTTAAAAATTGAATATGTTATGAAGTTTATTCTTTTCTTTTGTTTCATTTTATGTTTCAATTACATGAAACTTTGATATATGCATATATTGTATTTTAATCAAACCCATTCTCATTCCTTCCTGTCCAATGTCTTCCCTATCCACCTTATTGCTTTCCCATTCAACTTCATGTGCTCTTTGTCTTAAACCCATCAGGTCCTTGAATGCTGCAGTAGGAATAGTGTAGGACTATCTACTGCAGTACTGGTAGACTCTTGGTAGCTCAATCCTTGAGGAAGACTGATACTTCCTTTCAGAAGTATTTAGTTGTCAGCATCTTCTATGTAGGAGTGGGACTCCATGAGTAAATTCAGTCACAATTACTATAGATTCATAGTTGCATTAATGTTTACTATCTTGTGCCAAAAAGCATAATGCATAATTACCAAGAACATCTCCAGCATCATTCCTTTTAGGTCTGCACCACAAATTTTTCCTGGTCTGAACTTTTTTCTACATTATTAAATTTATAAATATGAATGTTCAATGTGTTCAGATGCCAAATAGATATTAGTCTTACCTCAAGATATATGGCCTCAATTCTTTAATATCTTCTCATAGAAAAGAAGTAATGGTACTTTATGTAGTTACTTCTAATTCCACATTGGAATACAATCAAATATGATGTTTTATATCATATTTGTGCACATATACACATATATATATAATTTTGCGTATATACACATATATATATAATTTGTGCATATATATACATGTATATAATTATGTAATATGTGTATAATATATTTATATAGTGTATAAATATATGTGCATGATATATAATATGTATAATTATAAATATATACATACATATAAATAATGTATAAATAACCACACTATTCCTAGGGTTTAACATACAGCTAAATTCACTAATTTTCTCTCACATAATAAAAAAAGGTACAAGATTTATAGCAAAAGTGAAGTATGGAGACTGACACAATTATTGGCAGTAGGATTTATGTGACATTATAAATGACAGATAATGAAATGAAATATAAAGAAAGATTATCTTATCTTAAAAGATAAAGGAATCATATATCATTTAAGAATTTTATTAAAATATATAACTGATATGCATATGTTCAGTGATAGATATAACAGTTTCAAGACTAAATCAATTAAAAATTTTCCATGTATTTTCTGGTCTTCATCTCAGTTATTTTCAACATTGAGTTTGCTCCTTAGAACAAGAAGTGAGGATGGGAGAAATGCCAACCAGACTTAAGTATCCAATCCAGTACAGAGCTTGTACTTTTCCAGTCCTCTCCCCTCTCTAGAGGGACACACTGGGGCATACTATATCTTCATACAGCCCATGCAAATTTAACTGAGTTCTGCTTAAGCAAGAAAAACAAACATACATTCTGTGCCTGCTGCAGAAAATTTCCAGCATAAGCAGACACAGGATTGGTTGTGTGCCAGGGACACCAGAAAGCAAAACTTATATCAATCTCCACCTTCATTCTAAGTTCCAATCACTGAACTCCTCATTTCCAAGATTCAACATGATTTTTAACATTCCAACCTTCTCAAACTTCCCTCATATTTTTCTCTTCTTCAATTCTGTTTACCCTCTCCTACTGACTTAAGATAATGTCAGTATATCCCTTTATATTTTGAGTTATTTGTATAGTAACATGAATTGTTTTTGTTACATTCTTGCTCCCATGATAAAACATAAACAAAAACAACTCTAACCAAAAGGAAAAGGTTTATTTCAGCTTGGATTTCCATTACTGAGAAAGGTCAGAACAAGAACTAAAAGTAGGATCCTAGCATCAGAATTTGATTCAGAATCTTGAAAAAAAAATCACTTACTGGCTTGCTGCCTCTGGAACATTCCTTGTACTTCACAGGTCACAAGTGCAGGGCTATTGTTACACACAGTGAGCTAGGGTTACCAATTAAGTTAATCAAATGAATGTTTTTATTTTTCCAAATAGAGTCAGATTTTCACATCATATCCCCAGACCAATAATTAAAGCACCCATGATTCCTGGTATTTGCTGAGCTATGGCCTACTATGTCAATAATAGTCAGGAAAAAGTCTCACATACATTCCTACAAGTCAGATCAGGTTGTTCAAGGAAATCCTCCAACAGAGACTCTGTCAAATAACTCTGAACTGTCAAGTTAGCAGGGAAAACTAGTAACAGGGGTCATCCTGTGTGTTTGTGTGTGTGTGTGTGTGTGTGTGTGTGTGAGAGAGAGAGAGAGAGAGAGAGAGAGAGAGAGAGAGAGAGAGAGAGNGTGTGTGTGTGTGTGTGTGAGAGAGAGAGAGAGAGAGAGAGAGAGAGAGAGAGAGAGAGAGAGAGAGAGAGAGAGAGAGAGAGAGAGAGAGAGAGTGTGTGTTTCCACACTCTCAGGTAACTTACTATAATCCTTTAAATTACATTCAGATATATTTGGGTATATCACTTGTAAGCTAGCAATATATATAACTGTATTTGGCATTCATATATTTTGTAGCTGTAAGAACTGCTCCATTACCAATAATTCTGTTTGTTCTAAACAACATAGTGGACAAATATGGTTTAGTAGTAAACCCAAAATAATATGGAACATTTGATTAAGAGATATTATCTGAGGAGGACTTGACTCTATAAAGTTTGTTCAGTTTCTTCAAAAACTATGTCAAGCCTGTGCAAGTAATGAGCATGAAGAACACTGACATGGGTCAATGTAAAGTCTGAATAATTGTGAAATAATATAAGGCGTGAAAACATACAGGTCTATAATTATGTCAATGATTATGAATATGTATTTCCATTTATAAATACAGCATTTATATACTATGACTTTAAAGTCATATTAGGTGGACGCACACACACACACAGTTTTGTCACATTTTTCCCTGGATAGACCAGAGAGAGGTCTGATCACAGGCCAAGGTTAGAATGTCACCAACATCTAGCATGGTAAAAAAGTGAGTTGATTTGGGTTACTTACAGGTGCAGGGATTCCTCGAGGGTAAGTACAACATCAATGTCCACCCCCTGCAATTGTGGCAACTGTAAATTTGTAGCATGCTGCATGGCAGCCTTGCAGTTTGGAGATGATCCATTACATATTGTTAAATTGATCTCAGCCTCTTCTGGGCACCTTGGTGTCCTCTGCTTCTTTCAGTCAATTTGATCTATGTTGGCCATAAAAAGTGTATTATTGCAGGGCATTACATCTTGTCAATAGTAAACAGATAATTGATGCATTCTTTTTCTTTAAACATTGGTTGACTAATATATGTTGTTAAGTTCTAGAATAAATAACCAGAAAAGCAATCTGGTTCTTTAGAAAATATCAGAGAGCACTGAGAAAATACTAGCTCTAGATACAGCATATAGAAATATACCTCATATTCAACAAATACTTAGCTGTGGAATTATTAAAAGAAGCAACTCCAAGAAACAGAAATGAATTTCACTTTATCACTAATATTCAGAGGATCAGAGATTTTGAACTTTATGAAACCAGGAAAATATGAGAATTAGTGATAGCATCTATTAATATATACATGGCATGCAGTATATAACTTTTGTAACATCTTAATGATAATGGGTGGATAGGAACAACAGAAAACTTAAAATGAGAAATTTAAGCAGAAATCCAGATGCAATAACATTGGTAAAGTAAATAGTTTTGTCTCCATCACCAAGAACTTAACTAGAAATTACAAATTTGCTTACATTGATTATAATTAGCCTGGAGACAGCATTAAAGGGCTTAAAAGGAACAGTCAGACACTACATGTATTGGAAATGAAGAAGTGGCATATGTCCCTTAAGTGTTCTCTGGCACTATGCTTGATAAAAAAAATGAAAATACTTCCCTTTTCATTTTCTTACAAACATAATGCCAGAGACATTTGAAAATAAAAATTCTGTCACTTTTATTGAATCAACAGGTGTTCCATTAAAAAAGCTAAACACAATCAATCTACTTTGTTAGACATAAACAGGCTAAAACAATTTTTCATTCAATTTGAGGAATTTATCAATCCAGTTCTAAAGGTAAAAGTTATTAAAATGTTATTAAAGATGATATATTTATAAAATAGATTTAAATAATTTGTCTCATGTCAAATTAGAAAACAAAAATAGACACAGTAACTTTGAGATGTCAAAGCTATTAGTATTAAATGAATACTATTTAATTGTATAAATCCATGCAGAAGTATAAAACATTATATTTACATTATTTGTAAAATTAAGGATATGTTTATAAAGTGCCCTTCCTTTTCGCTAATTTTATTTTACTATTTCATCAGGATTATGTGACTTTCCTTGGAGGTTTGAAGAAATGCCTATTTACCCCCATAGGGCAGTGATGTAAACCCAAAAGCTATCTCATTGGAGCAATAATTATATCAATTTTACTATAAGAGTCAGAGAAGATACAAACATGTCTGCATTTTTTGAAGCCCATTAAGAGCAGAAGTGACTGCTTGGGTACCTGAATCACTAGATCTCCCTGTACAACATACAGGCAAATCTCTTCTGTACTGCAGTGGTTTAGAAGTCTCTGTAACCTTAGAAAGAAGCCTTCTCAGGCATTGAAGCTGCCAAGTTTGCTGAGGCTTATAGGTTTCCTTAGCTTTTTTGAGTCTTATATGCTTTTGTTTTTCCTTCTAAGAGGGAATAATTTGATTCAGGGGAAGCAGTGTGTAACACAGTGCTTTGATGTGTCTTTCCACACACAGCTCTCAGTATTCTATGTCAATGACATCACAATTGCAATCCTATCTGTCTTCTCACTCTGCTCGTTACTACTGCCTCATCTCAAAATTTCTTTAAACAGAGGTGTCCTTAGAATTTATAAACAAAAATATTAATGATGAAGAGGCCAACTGAAAGGTCTAGAAAATATAATAGTTATGACCAACACATTGTATATTATATCCTGATGCAATTAACTTACTTTCCATAGACTTTTAGGAAACAACTTTCTTATTTCTGATTATCATGACTATTTCTCAGTGCTTTTATTATTTTATTAAATAATGTGTTTTATTTCAATGTACTAAGCTTCAATGTGCATCCCTTTGGTAACTATTTATACTGAGACTGGCCATGCTGACATAACCCCAAAGAAACTCTCGTTTATATCCTCACATGCATGTGCTGTCAAACATGCAATGGCAGAATATAAAAATTATAATTGCCCATGGAAATAAATACATATGTGAATAAACTAATAATAAGAATAAGAGTTAATGATGGGTTCTTATCACTTCACAGTTGATCACTAACATCTCTTCTTTCCCTTTTTCTTCAGTTTTTTCTGTTTTTATATTTCACTTCATATTTGGAAAAGATTTACTCCTAAGACACTGTTGTATATTAAATTTACATAAACATAATTTTAAAAATGTAAACCATATATTTCCATAAATAATTTTCAAAGTTAAAAGGTAATTATCATCTTGGACTCCTGAGATCTCTCAGACATAAGTACCAACCAGACACCGTACACCAGCTGGTAAGAGGGACCCTGACACATATACAGCAGAGGACTTCCTGGTCTGGCCTCAGAGAGAGAAGAAGAACCCTCTAGAGACTTGAGGCCCCAGGGTGTGGGTAGGTCTGGTGGGATAAGTGTGGAGGGTAGGGCCTACTTCTTGGAGGTGGGGGATGGGATGGAGGAGGTATGGGATGTGGTAAAGGCAGAGGGAAGACCTTGGGATAATGACTGAAATGCAAAAAAGAGAATAATAATAATAATAATAATAATAATAATAATATAATAAATGCAAATATAATTTTTGCATTCTTCTTTT